>JAQFZM010003814.1:0-10463 GCA_034695785.1 Galumna obvia
TTATCAATATAGTTGAGAATAATTCATGAAACGGTAAGACTAATTTAAGTAAGTTAGAGTTGGAATTTTCTAATCAAATTTATATCATTGATTAAATATTCTAATTTTGAAAAAATACAAAAGTTTGGAAATCACAATGCAATTTTTTAAAATTTATTGATTGTCAAATATGGCAAAATGATTAAAAATTTCACAAAAAACCGTGTCATACCTATATTGAAAATGCCTGTATATTTTAAAATACAAACTTGAAAATATATATTATTTATTATATATAATTCAATATATACAGTAGTGTTCAAACTAACTTGGACAACTTAGACTATATTTCATAAAATGCAACCAATTTTGTATGCACATATACTGACTCTTCCATTTTTAAATATAAGGTGAGTTTTTGATTTATATGAGGGTTCAAAAAGTTTTAAAACTATAATTTTGAAATTACTAAAAAATTTGCTTGATCAATTTTAGACCTATAAATAAAATTTAATAGAGTTACTCAATACCTTTAAAATGGTGCCAAGATCATTAAATTTGGTTAAAAAATATAAAAACTGTAGTTATTTGAAAATTAAATTTTTGTTCTAAAAACAATACCCTATAAAATCTCACCCTGGTAATTCAAAATAATTTTTGCATTTATTCAATAAAATATTTTATATAAAGCATTTTTGTTCCTTGATACTTTTTGATCAAGGCTGAACTCGCTAGAATAGATCAAACTTGATGTCAAGTCATGCAAATAATACAACTTTTTTAACTTTTCGAATTTTAAACACTTTATAATATTTATAAAATATAAAATCATATATTTAACAATGGGCGGAGTTAATGCATGTGCATGTTAATTCTCGTTACATTTAATCAAATAATTATAGAAATATAGCTAATTGTTACTGTTAGATTTGATCACCTTTGTATATATAAATTAAAAACTTCGAAATTAATGTAGGTTTATAAAACTTATCAGTACAAATTATAAAATTTATTACATTTTTATTTTAAAAATATTTTATATGAATTATATATTTATATGAATTTATTCTTAAAGCGAAGGATTAAACATATTTGTTTTTGTTTGATGAATAAATATACTAATTATGAAATAAAATTATAAACATTATATTACCCTTATAATTTAATTACTATATTACTAATTTTTACTAAACTTAATTTTTTAAACTTAACTTTTGATTATATCAAAACTAACTCAAAAAACTGAGAAGGAATTAAAAAATAGAGCAAGGTGATTTTAGTATAATACTTATATTAGGAAAATTGAAGAAATTACAGATAATATAAATAAATATTTGATAATTAAACTTAAATTTTGATAGATAAGATCTCAATAAATATTTTATTTTGATTGGGAAATAACAGATGGCGTGTGATATGTTTTTATTTTTTAAAACAGAACTCTTTATTATAAAAAAGCCAAATATAACTACTTTTCTTAATGTAAAATGTAATAAAATTATTTATAAAATATATTAAGACATTTATTTTATTAAATAATATCCGAGATATTCATGAAATTGATGGTCAAATTGTTTTGAATAATCAATTTTCCTGTTAGAAATCAATACTATAGAAAAATTAATAAATATTGAATGAAAAAATTAATTTTATTATAATACTTACTTAAATAATAGAAAAATCCTCAGAATTGCTTCTTAATTAAATATATATAATTTTAAATATTTAATGATGAACAAAAAAGTAAAATTTTTACAAATATAAGTATAAACAAAATTTATTATAAATTTATTTAGATTTTGGTAGTTATGCGAAGACAAATTGTAAATAATAAACACTATGAAATATAACAATTCTTAAAGAATTGTACACAATTATTAATAAGTTTTAATAACTAAAGTATCACGGTTAGTGATAAATATCTAGTTGTGCTCATTCTTTAAGAATTGTTATATTTTACAGTTCTTTATTATTTACATTATTATGAATTTTGTTTTACTAAATATGGCGATATAACAGACAAGTTTTCTATTTGAAGTGCCATCTATTTTTCAATATTTCAATTTGTTTAAATACAGTGTAACCTCTTTATAAAGAATGGGTCGGGACCAAAATTTGGTTCGTTATAACGAGGATTTGTTAAAAGAAGTATAAAGTGTAAAGCGCTATAAAGTGCTAATAATTATCAAACATTAGAATTTATATTTTAATTATAATATCAATTATATTAGACTTGATTTTAAATCTATATTTTTCATGATATTGTTATTTTTATAAATTTTAATTAGATTTAACTTTGTCTTAAAGAATAGCTTTACATCTTTCTTTCAGACATTCCTTAATTAATTATTTTTAATCTAAAAAGCATAATATAAATGTTTGGCTTATATAGTATTTGCTTTATATGAAATTATTTCTTGTTTTTCAGTTTTTAAATAACCCAAAAATATTTATTCGTTATAAAAAAGCATTGTTAATATAACACGTTTAATGAATATCCTTCGTTATATCGAGATATTCGTTATAATGAGATTTGTTATAAAGAGTACAATTCCTATAGTAAATGTCAATTTGGTCCTCTGTTCCTGACACTACTCTCGTTATAGGTATTCGCTATATCGAGGTTCTTTATAAAGAGGTTACACTGTAATATATTTTTATAAATTTGAAAAAGTTAGATATTTCACTAATGAAAGTATTATTGAATACTTTTTGAATATAAATAAATCTTTTCAACTTAATAATATAATTTATTAATAAATTTCCAATTTAATTCAAAAAAGGAAACATCTAGTTATTAGTTAAACCAAATTTAAAATAAATGTTAAATCATATTAAAAATAAAATTTTTCATTTCAAAAAACTGCTTAAAATTTTGTTAAGGCGTTTGCGCAACTTTTAATATTTAGCGTTTATTAACAATACGATTAATACTTTATATTACAATTAATCAATTTTGTTAACTATTCCATAAACTTTTTTCATTTAAATAGATTATCAAGTTCATTTTAGATTTTTATATTATAATCTTTATTTTAAATTTAAAAATTAGAACATTTGTTTTTCTATAATATAATTTAAAAAGATCATTTTGAATTATTTAATATTTGAATTAATTTTTGTAAATTAAAATAGATTATTAGTTACAAAATTTTATATATTTAAAATATTTCAAGGATGGCCACAAAGGTGTAGACCGAATACAAAACAATCACGAAAAGATGGGTTTTTTCTTGCATTCATGCATATAATTAACTATTATTTAACGTCTTTAATCATATTTAATGCAATAAACTAAGAATTTATCGTAAATAAAAAGGAATTTTAAAAAAATTAGAATATCAGTCAAAAAATTCAAGTTACAGCTTATAAATATCACATGAAAATTGTAAATTTGATTCAAATATCAGTATTTATTGTTTTTTGCTATTTTTCTTACAATTTACAGCTTTTGCTAAATTTTCTTTCCTATTTTCCTCGGCGATGCCCTGAAGGGGGGGTAATATGTCGTCGATCACAGGGGGTATTTGGGCTATACCCCAGATGGCCATCCCTGATAAGAATGATAAAACTGCATTAAAATGTCAAATTTACAGTTTCAAATTGATTTATTAACAATTTATTCTTAGTTATGAAAAAGTTTTAGTTCAAAAATGCAATATAAGAACTGGAAAAATATTTAGGCATACCTCTGAGAAAGTTCTGAAATATTTACATATTCATAACTTATATTCTCAAAAATTCTCAATTTTATCTATCTTATTGTTACCTTAAAACGAAAAAATGTTTTGAAGAAATTTTTCTTTAACTCATAAATATTATCAACAATAGTATAAGAATTGTAAATATGTTTGCTATTGTATATTTCAAATCTTTTCAATTTTCTTTGTAAAATGCTTTTGTTAAAATTCTTTTAGGATAGAAGGCTCAATACTATAAAATCTAACTGTTAGAAAAATTTTTATCAGTAGTTCTGAAAGTTTTAAAAGTTATATTTCTATATTCGTTATGAGTAAAGTAATAAAGGAATTAGAAAAATTGAAAAATTCTATTTTATGTTCTCCTAATGTTGAAGAAGAAAGTACAAAATTATTTATTGAACAAAAATTTGATGAGTTTATTCAAAAACATAAAAGGTCAGTTATATAAAATTTTTAAAAATTATTTATATACTTTCAAATATTCTCTATGAGAAAAACATTGTTAATTTATAATATATTTTTATTTTTTTCCCTAAATAATTTTAAGATTAATAAATTAAATTAATAATTATATTTTTATTTCAAGGCCACATAAAGAAACATCAATTACTAAAGAACATTTGGCAGATTTCCTCAAAAATCATATAATAGAAGATTATAACATAAATGATGATGAATTAATACATCAAAATGAAGTATCTGTTGAAAATTTAATTAAGATAACTTCAATGATTAAAAATGACAAAAATCATATGATCAGATTATTTATTAAATCTGGAAATATTAGTTATCATTTACATCAACAAGAAAAACAAAAACAACAAGGTTCTAAAAAATTATCATTTAAAAAATTCTATAAAATATTTTGTGATAGTTTAAATGAAGAAAATAAAGCCAAAATGTATTGTTATAAACACGCTATATTAGCGCTAAAATTATATAAATTTTCTTTAATTTTTCATAAAATTAATAATTTAAATGTTAATATCGGGCAATTAAAAAAAACTTCATTACTCAAAGATGCTCTAATGTTGGATCCAGAGTTTTGGAAAAATTAATTCAAAATAATTTATTATTACTATATTTACTCATCAATCAAAATATAATAAAACATATAACTTAATCTGTATTTTGTTTTATAATTTATTGTTTTTATAAATAGTAAATTAATAAATTCAATTTGTGTTTATAATATATAAAAATATAAGTTCAAAGCAGTTTTTATAAATGATTAAGTTCATTTTAATATAATTTAATTTTTTCATATATTTTTATTTTCTAAAAACAAAAACACTATATTAGTGTACAGTGGATGATTGATCAAATTAAGTAATGATTTAATTTTTGACCTTTTTATTGAATTAATCTAAAAAACCAATACTATAATAAACAAAGCAAAATAATAACCGATCTAATTAACAGACTAATGTTATATCGTATTTATTAGTGACCGATCTCTTAATTATATCGATCATCCACTGTATTTATATTCATATATTATATAAAGTAAATATATTTAATATAAAGATTAAGTTGAAATTTTTTGATTTTTATAAGACTTATCTTAATTACAATTAAAGAGATTAGATTCGATAAATTATACCTTTTTCAAATAATGCTAAAAGTTAAATGACCTTAAATTTAACAATACTTCACTTTTCTATTCAACTATTCAAACCCATATATTTTAAATCTTTCTTTTCAAAGCATATTTTTCGCTTCAAGTTTACTGAATATAACAATAAATTTTCTTTATTTCTATGATTTCATATAAGTTTGTTATTTCAAATGAAAAATTTCTTTTATATTTATATCCTTTTATATTGAAAAATTATATTCAAGGTTTTGAAAATAGCTTAAATAATTTACTTTTCCTTCTTTCTGGGTATAAAAGATAAGGAATATAAATAGTGTTCAGACTCGAGAAATTTCTGAGAAATTTTCTATGTGAAACTTTCTAGAAATTTCTCTAAGGAAATTTTGTATACCCAATGGGATTTCCATTATTTTTAACTATAAATGACGTAATTTGTTTACACAATAAACAATTTTGGCACAAAAATAAATTATAAATATTACATGACAGAAATAAATCCAATTATAAATTTATAATAGATAATTTATTAAGTTAATAAGTGTTAAATTATATTAATGAATAAAATAATTAACACTAATTATGTTCTTCTTAGTTTTAGATATTCATTTTCGAAAGTTATATATAATTGATATTTTTTATCGAAATAATAGAGAAACATATTTTAAATTATTTATAAGATTTACTATTAATTTAATTATTAATTATATGAATGATTTTTAAGTTTTATTTGATTATCATATAATATAGTTTAGAATATATTTAGGTATATCATTTTAATATGGGAATCCCATAGAGAGAAATTATGGAGAAACTTTCCAGAAACTTTCTGGGTTATTTTTGAATTTCGTGAAATTTCCGAACGCTAAATATAAAAGAAAATTCTTTTGAGAGAATTCTTTTGAAGAGAGTTCTTTTGAAATAAACCTTGAATACAATACTTATATTTGAAAATAGCTTTTCTTTTGACTTTATTCTATATTTATTTTCCTAAAAATAGTTTAACCCTATCTTTTGTGTTGTGTTCTACAAAATTATTGGTTGAGAATTTCTATAAATATACGAAAGTAGTGAAAAATATGTGATTTGAGACCTCAAATAAATTTCTTATTTTCAAAAGTTTTCATTTAATTAGAAAAGTTTATTTTAACTTTAAAAATATGAAGAAATTTATGAATTATTCAATAATTTATAATAAATTAAAGTTAATAACCTCAAGATTAAGTGTGATCAATAATAAAATAAAAAGTAATCAGTTATTGAATGATACACAAATTAATGTCGAAAGTTGTAATAATTTTTTTGAAGTGAAAATTCAATGTTTTAATTACGAAAGTGATTATAAAAAATTTAAATGTTATTGGCCCAAGTGCTATTTTTCAACGAAAAGGAGAAGCAATCTTAAAAGACACATTAATATTCATCTAAATAAAAGATATTTCTGTGATTATTCTAATTGTGAAAAATCATTTAACGATAAATCAAACTTATTGAAGCACAAACGGAAGAATAATTTTAATTAACCCCCGGCTTATAATGTCATTTCTTCTAAAAATTTGGATCAAAATTGTAGTAAAATTTCTATAATTAATATAAAGAAAACAGAAGAGTTGATCAAATGCAGAGATGAAAATAGTTCTTCAACTAATTCACTAAACACCAATAAAGAGCTAATCAAATGCTGGAATGAAAATTGTTTAAATCATTTTTCAACAAAATTTGAAATGTTTTTACATTATAATCTTACGCATTTGAAAACTAAAACATTTAAATGTATAGAACAAAATTGTTTAAAAACATTTATAACATCAAATAAACTCAAATCTCATATAGAAGAGATCCATTAAGCAAGTATATATGAGCTTGCAATTTGTATTAATTTCATTTATTTTTTAAATAAATTGATTGAATAAAAAATATTTAATGAATTATTAATTATACATGTATTATATAATATATGTATTATGCAAAATGTAATATATATTTCTTGTTCTAGTATACAATCTGAAATTTATAGTGAAAAGATATGAATTGTATAATATAATTATTTTAGTCAGTAATGACCATGGTCAACTTGATAGAGGTACTGCTATTTTGACTACTTTTCTCGCGACAGGGGTGTTTGCAAAATAGCTGATAAAGGTAAAATAGGTAGTTTTATAGGTATATATAAATATTTTATTGCTTTTTGCATACTGATCACTCATATTTAACTTAATCTATCATATTTAAGCAAAAAACTAAGAATTTAAGCCAATAAATAAATTTTTCATAAAATGAAAATTAAAAGTCAATAAAATTCAATTTTACTGTTCATAGATATGTCTTATAAATGTAAATTTTACTAAAATATTAGTTTTTGTTATGTTTTCTATTCTTATAATTATTAATTACAGTCTTTCATTGATATTTTCTTTAAATTTTTTCGCATCTCAAACTTTTCTCTCTTATTTTTTCGCCGATGCATGGGAGGGGGATGCCGTAGATCACAAGGAATTTTGGCTATTCCCAAGATGGTTATTATTGATTTAACTTATAAAATATACAATATTACTTGTATGATAAAATAAATATTATTTATTTAATTAATATATAATATATTATTTAATAACAAATATAGCATATGTGTTTATTAATAGTCAAGATTGGCATAACATGATAACACTGTGAAATACCTAAAAATATTATTAATATTATTTACTTTTAGATTGTTTTGAGTTTTAATGAGTTTTTCATTATTTACATAAAAGTTTTTGCAAACATTTAAACATAATAATAATCTAACAATTGATTGAAGACGTAATCAAATTTAAGCCAATCTGAGATGTAGAGAAAAAAATTGAAAAAGATAATTTTATCTTAACAAAATTTAGCCCTTGATCAAACAAAATTTATTGTAGTACAATTAGTAATAAAGGAAAGGAATGTGTAATAAATTGCAAAAATATTTTTTCCCAAAAATGAATTAACCCTTTTAGTTAAAATATCAAATGATTTATTGTTATCAAATTTATATGATATATTTATAAAAAATGAAAAACTTTTATTGTGAAACAAATATCTTATATTTTTTTATTTCAAATAATTTTCATTGAATGCCTTTAATAATGTAATTGTAAATAAAAAATTTTGCTATCACGAGTGAGGCGGCCAAATGGTAAATAATCAATGCTGTGATACTGCTTATGAATTGTTCTACTCATCAAAACGAACAAATTACTAATTGACCACTTTTCTGTCCGAAAACCATTTTTCAGCATATCGGAAATAATTTTGACATTTATTTTTGCATTTCTAATTTCATTTGTGTTTCATCCAACAAACAACTGTGTTTCACTATAACAAAACTATTTTTTACGAATAATTTGAAATATAAATCTATTTCTGAAAAATCTTATAAAATAATTTATTGAATGTTTTCTGATTAATTAATTTAAATAACCTAGTTACGTTTAATTAATTAATTAAAATATAATATAGTTTTTAGTCTTTCAGAGTAGGTATGGCCACAGGGGGTATAGCCAGAATACCCCTGTCGCGAAAAGTCAGATACTCCCCTCTAAGCGAGAAAAGAAAAATCAGAAAACGATAAAATCAATGAAAAAGCTGTAAAATATAAGTAAAATAATCGAAAGAGTGATAAAAACGCATAAAAACTTATTATTTACAGTTTTTAAAAGTTTTTTGTTTAAATTTTTTGATTTTTTTCAAAAATAATTATAGTTAAAAATGCAATAAATAGTATACCCCCTTCTACACTGATAAAACAATTTTTGGTTCACCCCCCCCCCCCTGTGATTCTGGTCCATGACCATCTTGGTTCAGAGATGTTTCGCTTTTACTGGTGAGTAGAATGTATCTTAACAATATGATAAACACCTTGCAAATAATATATAGAATATAAAATATGTTTAATATATTTTCAAAAATAACTTTCTTACTTAAAACGCGATATTTCGTGTAATAACGAATTGATCAGCGCATGTAAAGACCCGTTTGTGATACTTTGATGACAACATTCCCAAAGTAATCAATATCTGAGTAAAGATTATTCTATTAATAAATTCTTAATTTAATCTCGATTAATTTTAATGACAAGCATATGAATAATTACTTTAAGTTTGTTTTGAGTCTTTCATTGTTTGTTTAATAATTTTCAAAAATTTTAACGTAATAATAATTTGACCATTGATTGATAACGTAATCAAAATAAAACCAATCTGAGGTGAAGAGAATAATAGTAATAATGACGAGGTTTATAACACAAATAAGCTCTTCAACAAATAAAATTGATAGAAGTTAAATAAGTGATGAAGGAAAGGAATTGTAATAAAGGCTAAAATAAAATTTTTCCAAAAATGAATAAACTCTTTTAGTTAATTCACCAAATAATCTAGGTCTTTAAAAAATTTGAAAACTTTAATTGTGAGACAAATATCTTATAGTTTTTCATTTAAAAAGTTCTCCATTGAATGCCTTTAATCATGCAAATTGAGTTTATACTGTTTTTACCATGAAAAAAAGCTATAGATTTTACACATTGAAATGAATTATATTTATTCAACAAAATTTCTTTCAATTTGTACTCTGAGACTCAGAAAGTAAACAACAAATTTTCAATGACGTTAAAGGCCGTGCTTCACTTATATATGGTAGATGCCGTGCACCACATAATAATATATGAAATAATTTAAATATTTTATTAAAAATAAATTGTAAATCAGTTTTTGATACATTTTTGACAATATTTCCAAAATATTCAATAGCTTAGTAAAAAATATTATTATGTTAATAAATTTATTTTATCTAGATTATTAATATTATTGTACTTATTTTACTTACAAAATTTAACTCTTATTCACATAAAATTGATTGAAGTACAAAAAGTAATAAAGAAAAGGAATTGCAATAAATGGCAAAAATATAATTTTTCAAAAAATGTATAAACCCTTTTAGCATAGATGGCTAAAGGAGCCGATCTCAGGGGGGTATCAGAGGGAGGTATATTGGCTCGGCTTAGGGGGGTATTAGGGGGGTATTTTGAAAATGACCAAAAAAATCCTAAAAACTTATAAAACGTCGTTTTTAAGCTGTTTTCTGATGTATATGAAAATAATTAGTCATATTTTAACGTATTTTATCAAAATTTATGCATAAAACTATGAATTTTTGACAAAAATTGCATTTTT
>JAQFZM010003815.1:0-10463 GCA_034695785.1 Galumna obvia
GAGAGAGAGAGAGAGATTTAATCGAATAAAGGATATTTAACATCAGACATAAGTTGTATTAGTGATCTCTTTATGAAAAAGTCTCAGCGAAAGCAAAAATATATATATTTTTGGTGACATTTGTTTGAGAGAAAACATTTAGAAATAGAGAAATAGAGTGAATCATATTTAGACGAAGTTATTGAGAGAGAGTGAGCCCTACTCTCTATTGTAATAATATGTGAATTACCCCAAATGATACCCTAAACATATTCTTTGTGAAAATTCCGTGTTTTTGCCCTTAGATTTGAATATAATAATTATCAGGTTAAATTATTAGACATATAGTGATTTTTTGTTATCGACTGACTTATTTTGTTGGCAGTACTCTATTGTCATATGAGTTCTATTCATAATACTCATTGACTTATTGATTGCGAGGGATAACCGAAATATCGAAAGCGTATAAACAAATGCATAAAAAATAATAACAATTTCTGCGAACAAATAAATAATAAAACATTTGTTCCAAACTTTCACATTTTGTGACTTTTATTCAATTAATCCTTAAAAACAAATTACATTACATTTGGAATCAAAAGTCAATTATTTTATGACTCTTTGCAAAAACAGTTAAAGTATAACCTAGTATTACTGCATAGTTTGTATTACCTTACTATCTTTGTTTCTAAAAGCAAAAGCAAAAGTACATTTGATTTGAGTTAAATAGTTATCAAATAATATCTTATCCTATATTTGGCATTAAATACTTGTTTACTAAACTTTTCAAATGAATCCCTGAGTGAAGGGTTTATTAATCTATAGTTATATTACTAACAATTGATCCAAATTAAGAAAAAGTTATTTAAACGCACTTATTATCGATTCAAGTGTTTAATCGACAAAATCGTGTGAATTACCGCATCTGAAAACTTTTCAATAGTTAAACACGAGAGGAGTCATTGATTGTGATTTTTTAATTGACTGATAAGCGATAAAATAAGACAATTCTCATAACTAGAACTGAGGGCACACCGTTTCTAACGTATTCCCCTATTATTAAAAACTTTGCAAAACTTATAAATCATCGCAAAAAAGAATTTTATTGACTTTTATGAAAGTTATTGTCGAAAGTCAGGCATAAGTGCGAGTAATTTACATCAAACACTCAACTAAAGAACCGAACTCTTCATAAATTATCATTGATTACATGTTCGCTCAATTCATGCAATTTTGTGCTTAAAATTAACTAATTTTAGATTTCATTTCTATTCCACTTAACTAATGATATAAAAACTTTTCGAATATATTTTTCATTTATTGCTATAATTTTTAGTATTTTATAAAATATTATTAAAATAAATTCATAAAAAAAACTTATTTAGTATTTGAGATGAAATCAGTTTCAAAATGCATGAGATTTGATAAAAAATTATCTCAATTTAGATAATATTCTGTAAAAATTAAACCTCATTTATTCTTAAATATTAAAATGATTTATACCTTAAAATCAATGGCTTTCTGTACAAATACCAAGGACAATTGTTTAAAAAAATATTTAAAATCTAATTCTATTAATTGCAACTATCAAATGTTGTCTTTAATGGCTTTAGAATTAATTCATAGCTTAAAAGATATAATTAGTTATTTGCCTTGATTCATTTATTGATTAGAATTCTATTTTTACTTCCTTCTGAATAAACTAACTAGAACAAATGTATGACTAACTGAGTATGAGTCAAATTATTGTTAATACATTTTATATTTGAATTTGACCAAGAGTATTAAAAAAAGGTAAAACTATAATAATGTTCTTCACTGAGTGTGTAATACAAAACCAGGTTTGGTTGCAGACAATCAGTAGATTTGAACTGATCTGAACATAACATAGGAATTGTTAAGAGAGTCAACACCTGTTGACTTCTCAAACTAAAACTAAAATATTATTCCAATATTAGTACAGAATCTACTGTTTGGAGAACCGTATGAACGGTAGGAACGACTTTTATGACAGAGTTCTTTGTACTTTACAACAAATGACAAAAACTGCTATATTTTCACATATTTTTATACAGAAAAAAAGTATTTTTAATTTAAAATAAATGATTCAAAGAATTTGTTTCATAAATGAAGTCTAAGTTTCCATTAATAAACACTTTTATGTAATTGATTTCATAAAAGGAATTGTTGTTTAAATTAGTTGGTACCTTACCTTGATACTTTCAAATAATTTTAAGATCAAACACTTCTTAAACTTATCTTTAAATAATTTTTGTATTTTAATAAAATGCCTTATATTAAGTCTAGGCTCAGATTTCTATTAATGTTTTAATAGAGCATTCAATCGATAAAAAAATCAGTTTTAAAGCAATCGATTCACTTCTCATAATTTAAGGAAAATTTCAAGTTTTTACTGGAAAATGGTTTTCATTCGTGAGATAGTTTTCAATCGATAGATTACTCAATCAATCAAATATTGTTCAAATCATTTGAAATACTAAAAAACTTCCCTAAAATAATGAATCACTTCTTTGTTTACTAAAATTTCACTCAAATTTCCAATTCTTTAAAAACAGATTTTTTTAAGAAATATCTTAGGATTGAATGCTTTGAATATTTAACTCAGATTTAAATCTGAAACCATTTTTTAATTTAGAAAAGGTTTTGAAAAAATGAAACTTAAATACTTCGATCGATATTATTCTAGTATCTAATGATGAGCAAGGTAGTATTCATATACAAATTGCAAGACAACTAAGGAAATACTAGAATTTGTGATCATGGTGGTAAACCACCTTGACACTTGACACTTTGTTCAACTTATAGTAATTTTTTAAAAGACTTTCATTTTAATGGTTTGTTTTTTTATCAAAACAGATATGACTTTACTTTCAATGAGTGAGTCTTCACTCAAGACATCAATCGATGATATTCTTATCAAAGAAATTGAGACCAAAAAGAAGTGCGAACTGATGCGAATCAACGCAAAAACATTACCAAAACCTCCGCCACTAATACCACAGCAGAGAAACGCTCAGAATAAGTCATATATTAATGGAAAGAGAGAACAATCAGTTCTCGATTCTTCTCTAATGACTGGCATTGAGGGACAGCCATATGGCAAACAGCATAACAACTCTCCTCACTCTTCTTCATACCAAAAACTATCTTATAATATGGCATATATTAGAGACAGTCATTATAATAGCAATAGTGGCGCACCTGTGCTCCTGGCAAGCAGTACGCGCGACACGTGGCACGCGCCCACTCCTCTCTCTAGTAATGGTATAGACACTGGCGCTCAATATATGCAGCAGAGACTCACTGTATCGCCACTTAATAACAGTTGGCTTCACTCGAACGGCACCGATGGCTATACACCGAATGCTGTAAACACAGGTGAGTCAATGAGTCAATTATTATTATCATAACTTTTCATATATGGGTTACCGCACTATCCCCTCATCACTCATCCATTCATATAATTATACTTTTTTTCCACTCTTTTGTTATTTCAAAGAAAATATGTTTAATTCAGTCTTTTATTACTATCATTATGTAAGTCATTGGAGAATCTCTCTCTCTCTCTCTCTCTCTCTCTCTCTCTCTCTCTCTCTCTCTCTCTCTAAATTTTTAAAATTTTAAATAAAATAGATCTTTGTAAATTACAAAATTGAAAGTATTATTTAATTAATTTCGCCTCTTTGAACTAGGTAAAAATGATTCTACCCACTTCTATGAGTCAAATTTCTCTTTGAAATTAACCCATTTGCTCGAAAATATATTTGAGCAAGTAAAAAAGTACATAGAAATAATGTTTCAGATTATAATTTAATGTTATTTAAGAATTAATCATTTTATTTACTTAAATATATATTTTATAATACTATCCATTGTTCAGTATTTTTTATAATAGAGAATTAATCAAAATGAATAGAGAAAGGCAAAATATTTTATATATTTATGATTATTAAAAGGTGTAATTTTTAAATAACTTTCTAATAGTATTTAATAATGAAAATTCAAAGGATACCAAAAAAAGGTTACTCTAAAATATTGAAACTCAAAAGATAAAAGGTGTTAATATTACTTTTATCAATATTATTCCAATTGAAAGGTAATATTAATATAAAATTCAATTATAATTTGTTTCATACATTCATTATCTTTCAACGATTTTTGAGTTTTGGGACTCATAAAAGTAGAGTAAAAATTGTCAAAAATGTTTTTCAAAAACAAGTTATATAAAACTGGGATAAATCTGATCTTAAGATATACGTTAATTACTTAAAACTTTAATTCATAACTTTTCCATTCATTAATAGAAATTTGATATAAATTTAAAAATAATTTCAGTGTTTTTCCACTTTTTATTAAATAAGTAGTTATTGAACTTAACATTACTCTAAATATAATATATGTTTATTTGTGTTTCAACACTCTTTGAATTAAGTTTAAAAGCAATTAGTGTTTAATTTATAATTAATTAAAAATCGAATTAGTTTTCAATCATTTAATTCAAATTTAATAATAATTCAAATAAAGTGTATTTCATACTATAAGTGGATTTTTTTACTTAATTGAGTCTTAATTAATAATCAATAATAAACGACACATTAATCTGTTTCCTAATTTTACTGGTGTCTAATACCTTGAACATATTGACGAGTTGGGTATTAATTGAAACTCTTTAGTTTATATATAAATTATTAGTAAAATGTAACCAAATTTTATCCACAAAAAAGTATTGAATCGATGGGTAATTAAAAATCAAATTAATTTTAAAAATTGAAAATAAATAACAAAAACTAAATATAGTTTCTATGAATCCGTTTATATCCGTATCAGTTATTTAATGATTTCACACAAAACGGATTTTCAAAGAATCAGACAAAACAAGTCTATTGTTTAAACAACTGTTTTAACTATTATTCTGATTACAAATGTTTCTCAACATTTATTCGTTGGAATCATTGACTTACTATTACTATTAGATTACTCTTACATTTATTGACTAATTTCTCAATTTTTGATTTCAGAATCAAATCTATTGATAAAAGTTCGGGACATATCATCCATAAAGAGTATAACCCCTCCAACGAGTATAAGTCCTTCGAGTTTGGAAAACACTCCGAGTATTTTAAACTCAAATATAATCAAAGATCAGAACCAAAGAGTTGTCACTAAACGAAAAATGTCTGACTATTCCATTGAAACGATTCTCGATCTTAAAAGTGACAAAAACAACAAATTTAGTCATAATTTTAGTCAAAATAAATTTCAGTCAAAATATAATTCAGTCGACGAACCAATGAATTTATCGAAGAAAATGATAAGCAGTCCCTCAGAAACTGAAGTTTCTATATTTTCCGGTGCATTTTGTTCACCTCCTCTCTCATCATTTAAAGGCAATCCTTTGGGGGTCTTCGCAACCAATAAAACTAATGCAAGTGATGGACATCGGATTTACAGAAATATCACAAACGAACGTATATTTGAGTGCAAACAATGCGGAAAAGTTTTTAAGAGATCATCGACTCTATCGACACATTTATTAATTCATTCGGACACCAGACCCTATCCCTGTCTTTTCTGTGGTCAGTATTACAATCATTAATATAAGTCATTAAAAATTAATTAATTAATTATGAATAGGAAAACGATTCCATCAAAAGTCGGATATGAAGAAACACACGTATATTCATACCGGAGAAAAGCCTCACAAATGTGCTGTTTGTGGAAAAGCATTCAGTCAGTCATCAAATTTGATCACTCACTCGCGCAAACATACGGGGTATAAACCATTTGCATGTGAATTGTGTCCAAGAGCATTCCAGCGTAAGGTTGACTTAAGACGTCATCGCGACACTCAACATCTCCACAACAATGATCTCAAACTTCACTCACATTTTGTTTTCAAATAAATTACTCAAACTTTTTAGTTATTCGATGTCATACCTCTTTATAAACCAAAAAATTAACGCTTTTCAAACTCAAAATGTTATCACTTCTGTATTTACTATAAAAAGTCGTGAATAGAGTCGGTTTACGATTCGCTGTAATATAATATAATATAATATATTTCTATAAATTTTACATTAATTTTGATTTTTCTTCAATTTTTTTCCAAATGAAAGAATTAAATCACCGAAAAATTGAATGATTATATATTTGCACAAATTTGTCAATAATTAAATGATAGAATAGAGTTTAACCATTAATTGTAATGTTTTCCTTTAATACATAATTGTGCTTGTTAATATTAAAAGTGTTACTATAGTTGTATTCATTCAATAAAACTTTTGAGTGAAGTTTGTTTCATATAATACTAATTAATTCTTAACTAAAGTTCTAAGAATATAATTCAATAATTTCTAACGAATGAAACGAATGAAAAAAAAAGAAAAATACAAAAATAGAATCATTTAATTACAAGAGATTTGTATCATTGACTCCAAAGTTTTTGTTATAACTTATAAGACATAAGTGACTTTATCTAAAAGTAAAATTGACCATACTCTTCATACATCAAAAAGAGCACTGAATCAATTTCTATAGAAAAATAAACTTTCATATAATATTTAGCCTCAATATTATTATCAATAAGTGGCAAATACTTAATGAGTAATGATAATGAGTATGACATAATATACTTGGTAAAAAAATCAAATTTGAATTTATTGAAGTTTTCACTTTTTAAAGCAATAATTGGAAAACTATTTTTGATTTGAGTTTAATATACTTTTTAATGAGAAATGTGTCTGATTTGTACTTTTGGTGAACTATTATTTCATTTTAATTCTTATTAATAGTTATCAAACATTTGGCAAATGATTACACAATAAGTGATTCAATGATTGTTTACTTATTTGTTTCACTCTATATAACAATTTATAACATTCATTCTGTGCTCTAATTTTTATGATAAATAGAATTAATCTCAGATGAATTGATACGAAATAAAGTGAGCCATCAATTTCTCTAACGGTATAACTCTTATATACCAAAAGAATCTTAACTCGAATAAAAAGTTATTGTTATTAATATTTCGAGAGTTTGAGAGACTCTTTCAGAGCTTTATTTTGAAAAAAGCAATCAATGAATTGATTACTAAAAATATTTTATTCAATTGATTTTTGGCTCAAATCATCTAAAAATTGTTTTGAATCGAATAAATGATGAATTTATCATTTGATGGTAAAAATTGTGTTTATATTATGTTATGTCATATTATTTAGTGTTAGCCTTTGAAAACGACACCTGTTTTGTAACGCAAACACAAATTGATTGCTTTTCCACTAATAATCAAAAGGCGAACAACTGTTTCGCTTTTGCCTCAAATATACTCTTTTGTTTTCTTGCAATTTGTGCTTTGAATTCATTGTTCATTTAAGTCCAACGAACCACAAAATCCAACACAACTTTACATTTCATTCGATACAAAAGTGTGAAAAATAAGTTCAATAAATCCGAGTTTTTTTTTCATTTTTTAAATCATTATTTTATATAATCGTTAAAAACATTTTTAATTATTTAATTAAATGAAAATATGGTTCCGATTATAAACTTTTATCTTTTTATGAGACAAACTTTAGATATAACTTTAAGGCTCTATAACAGGAGATGTAAGGGTTAAGGCCCTTAACTTAAGGGACTACACAATTTATATTAAACGACATTTTACTAATACTCCTTGTTCCTTTATAAATAGAATTAGTAGTAAAAATGAGAAGCAAGCATATTTTTACAATAAATGAAATCATTTTGATTGATCACATTATTGAAAGTAAAGGATTAGTTATTTATAATTGTTTGAAAACTTTGAGTTCAAGAAATACATGACATTCAGAATATAATTGACAGTCACTTACAATTCCATGTTCTCTAATACAAGTGATGAAGAGTGCACACAATTCATATGAAGCTCTTGCACATCCCTCACTTACAATGCCAGTATAAAAACATTTTACTTTTACTTAAATTTAATTTAAATTTTATAAATTCACTTATATTTAAAATATTAGGACTAAAGTGTTGTAATTAAATTCATATAAATTTTCAAAATGTTTTTACATTTTTAAATATTTTTTCAATAAATGATATCAAAGATAAATTGAAAAGAAATTTAGTTTCAAAATATAAAATCTTTTCAAAATTATATTTCAATAACTTTAAAAGTTTAATATCGTTTAAAATATAGTTTTAAAAGTAATGAAAAGTAAGAAATTGACTCTTTACTAATAAATCATTTGTCAAAAGTAATAATGAATTAAAAATACAATTATTGTAAGAAATCACTCGAAAACAAATATTTGATTAATAAGATTCGCCTAAACTTTTTGGCGATAAATCATTGTTTTAAAGTTTTCCATAGAATAAAGTAAAAGTTAAAACTATTTTTATAGATATGAAATATTTATGAAATATACAGACTGTTGTCGTTAAGATTAACTCATTTGTTCAAGAGAAAATGTTAACCATATCGGTTCGTTGACAATAAAAGTTCTTTGTTAAAATTGAATAATTTCACTTTTTTCTTCAATAAGTGATAATTGTATCAATATTTTGACGATATTTTATTAAAACACAAAAGAAATGATTCAATGTTTCACTTAATTATTAAAAGCTTTGACTAAAATACAGTCCAATAAAATATTGACCAAAAACGCTACTTTTTATATGTAATACTATAGGTTTGGATAAACTTTTTGGTTGACAATAAACAGCAGTTGACGATAAACGTTGACCTTAAGCGTACCTTTTTATTATTACTGTCTATGGCAGTGGGTTTTGGTTTTTCTGACTGATTGATCTTAAGAGACAATTGACCTTATCGGGGGTTGACCTTATCAACAACTATCTGTATGAATATTTATAAATTTTATTATTTTTATTCGATATTAAAATAAATCCTTTCATTGAATTTGATTCTATAATATATAAATAATTTTAATTTTATTAAAATCAATAAATTTGATTAAATTAAATTAATTTTTATTTAGGTTTACATTTAATTTACATTAATATACAGATCTGTATTTCATTTGAGTTTTGCGCAAATTTTGTATTCAATTAGGATTAATTCAAATATTATTTAAAAATATAAGACTTAAAGATATTTTAGAAGAGTTTTAAATAACATTATCCATATGTTTGACATTTTTACTAAAAATATGTTTTTATTGAATAAAAGTATCGCTTTTTCTTTAATTTTATTTAAAATAATTCATTTCATTTCAATTTTACAATCATTTGAATGCAATGATAGTGAATATCAAAAGGGATATATTGATGGCTATATCGATGGTAAGAGAGAGGGAGAGAGAGACAGGTTTGGCTCAAAACAACAGTTTGATGAATACGATTCTGATTTCGGTATAAAAATTAGTATTTGTTTTAAACTAAAAATAATTATCTTTTTAAAGACGAACAGGAAAATAATGATCAAGGTATGAGTGAGATAAAGATAACAACAAAACTAAAGAAATGATATTTTCCAGAAAATCGAGACATAATTCAAACACACTTTAAGAGAAAACAGAGAAAAACAAAACCAACTCATTATGGTTTGTCTATAGATTTAAAGCAAAGAATTGAAGTCATTTTTTAGGTTCTATTAATAATATTAATGATATGTTTTCAATGGATGACGAAATGGTGAGCGACGGCTATTTTAAAATTACTGAAGACTGTCGACACGAAATTAAACCAAAGTTCGGTATTTGTGTGGAGAGAGCGGCCAATAAATGTGAATTAGACTCTAATGATGAGATCTCTTTGGGAGAAAACAATTGTAACGCACTCTGGGATCTCATGTGTAAGCAATTTAAAATTCAAACACTTTAAGTATGAAATTATAATAAATTACTCTAATAAAGCGCTTTAATTACAATTAAAGTGTATTAATTCTCCCTCTCTCTCTCTCACTCACTCACTCATTCATTCATTCATTCATTCATTCATTCACTTAATTTTAAATAAGTTAATATAATTGACTTATAGGTTGTTCGATGGAATTGGTTTCAAAGAAATGCAGAGAACAAGATTTGAAAGCAATTGAGATCGGATTTAACTCAATTCAAAAAATATTAAAAGCAAAGGGATGTGAAAAATCTTTTCGCAGTTCTGCAGAATGTTTAGGAAACATTGAAAAGACATAATATTTATAAAAATTAACTTAAAATCTAATTTAATTCATATTTTCAGAGAAATTACTTTAAAAATAGATTTTGTGGTCAAATAATTAAATAAATCATATTTTATATAAAATATAAGAAATACTTTTAATCAATTTTATGGTCAAAACTTTAGAGTTTGTGTTAAACTGTTTCTACAATAGTCTCATCAATATGTGAGCGCTCAGACAAACTTTGGGATATATTTTGCGATAATGAAAACGAACCGAAATCTTCAAATGTTGAGGTCTGAAAATAGATATTACATAAAGTTTGACATAAGGTTTAAAGAGTAGTCACGAATACCTG
>JAQFZM010003816.1:0-10460 GCA_034695785.1 Galumna obvia
AGAAATCAGATTTTTAAAAGTTATGGGCGGGGTCTAAAAAGGACTCCAAAGTTCAATTTTCTCCTATTGACCTAATGGTTAAGAATTTCACTTAATCTCACTTTATACAAATTCTACCGCATCGATTTCTGAATGAATTACAGGTTAGGTGGGGGCAATGAATACCTATTGAATAAGCATGATAAAACCCCTTGCCCAATCACAATGGTAAATTACCGGTTCTCCTTTTGTATCTTATTCCTAATTATACTACATTTTACTTTTCAAGATCAATTATGAAACTTTAAATATAATAAATATTTCAATTTAAATATTTTTTGCATTTATAAGATGAACATTTTATAAACAGTATTAAAGAATAAATTATTTAAGGTTTTGGAGATACCCTCGTGAAGTGGAAATTTAATGGGTAATATCAGAACAATTTCAATCTTCTACTATACATTCAAAATTTATGGCGTTTTTACTGTTATTTTAAACCAAACATTGAGGCGTTTATATATAATATAATTAATTTTTTCCTAATTTTACTTTGATTCAAAATTATCAATATTGTTTAATTATGAAATTATAAAAATTTTTAATTTCAATCAAATATTAATGCGTTTTCAGTTTAGAATTTCCCAAATTTTTAATAAAATTTTTAAATATTGTGTTAAATATATTCAAAATTTAATTTCTGACTTAAAATATATATATTTTTAAACTGAGTAATTGAAAATAAAATTATTATTATTGTTATTATTACATAAAATTAAAATAATGTAAATAATTAAAATATTGTCAGATAATCAATCGATATATTCACAGTATTTATATACTTTTGAACTTAAGATCAGATATTGACTAAAAGTGTTCCAAAATACGAACTGAAAGAGAAAAAATTAATTGCAATTTATAACATTAATATTAAATTAGTGGGCAAACATTAGGTCAATCGAATTTTTTAGAAATATATTTTATTGAATTTATTAAATGTTTAAAACATATTTTATATAAAAGAAAAATGTTATGTATATAATTGTGATGTTCTTTAAGATATAATTTTTATTATATTATTTCGATGAATTAAATTACATATTATTATTATTATTAATAGAAATTTACTAAAATCATTCATAATTATTATAATTATTCATTAAAATGATCAGGTGGAGATATATTTTAATTAATTTTATATATGTGTTACATTTTCTTAAAGGTTTCGATTATTATTATTTAAACCAATTGTTTTTAAACCTAATAATGCTTTGAAGTATACAAAAGTTTCATTTGTGTAACGAAAACCGGGAAGAATACACATTTTGAACCATTTCTTTGCCTCCTTATCTTTACCCATTTCCAAGTTTATAAGGCCAAGATCCAAATAGCTTTGAGCAATGATTGACTTTTCATATTTTATTTGAGATTTTCTGTTGAAATGATATTAAATTAATTGCAAACTATAGAATGAACTCTCAATACCTTTCAATAACTGCAAAGTAATTATTGACCGCTTCTTCAAAGTTACCCTTCAGTCTCTCTAAAACCCCTTTGAAAAAGAGTGCAGTCAAGTAAAAGTCCATTCCCTTATTATTACCATCTAGATAAAATTATTGATAATGTATTGTAATTATAAAAAAACAATGATTACCAAGTTGATATTTATATCTATTTAATTCTGTGTCCACTCTTTTCATAAAATTATTAATAATTGTTTCGTTACCTTTAATGCACTCAAGAATATTGACAGTATATAACATATCCTTTACTCAAAAATATTTTAAAATAAATAATATAGAAAAAATAGAATATAATTTAATCTAGCAACATTACCAGATCAGGTAGTATTAGAAACTCTCCATTTTTAAAATATTTTTTTGAATTTCTGACCGCAATCTTTCCTATAGTAATAACAGGACCATAATGTCTGACTCTCATTAGAGGAACAGCCCTTATATTTATTGATTAGAAAATATTCTATTAATCAAATCAATACTTCATTATTTGTGAATCGGTTTCCGATACGTAATCAGTGTTACCACTTATTATATCAATATTAGCACTTCTTTTTAAGAATAAGAACATTCCCTTCCAATGTGCGGCCCAATTGACATAATGAGACATATGATTGTAAATAAGGTAATCGCAGTAATGAATACATTTATCCCACTCTTGTTTAAGTGCGTTACACCAAATCAATTCGTATGCGATTAAATATTTAAGGTATTTATGTTTTCCATAATATATTTTATTCCAACATTTTAACCCTTCTTCAATGTTACCTTTACTTTCTTCAAGTTTACCTTTACCAGCAAGGTAGAATACATTCTAAAATAAATATTATTCAAATATATTTATCAAATTTTAATTCATATATAAAAACTTCAGTATTTTGAGCCAATCCATTATCTATTAAATTTTCAATTAAAGGAAAATGTCTCTGAGCATACGGTCGAATACCATAATGAAAATTCATATATAATCCAAAATATATTATAAAAAATTCAGCCCTTTTTGAGAAAATAAAGGGTCCATCCCTGTATATTTCGTAGAAATCCACAATTGGATCACAATTAATATCAAAAGGAGTAATATATTTTTGGATAGTTTTTGGAAATGCACTGTAAACTAATTTAAATAATGTTTTATTAAATTTATATAAATATATATAATGTTGACGCGATATTTCACTCTCCCATTTTTCTCTTTTTTCTAAAATTAAACCCATTTTCCTAAAATGAGATAGTAGCAAATTATTATTTTTCTTATTAAAAAAAATATCTTTACTTAAATTCTTGCAAAAATTGTAAAATATTAAATAGAATTCTTCTAAAGTGATGAGTTTTTGTTACAATTATTGTTTTAAAAAATATCAAAGAAATATAATAAAATGTCTCAAATCCAACCGCATGTACTTCCCCTGAAAACATTCATTAATATATTAATATTTTATGTTAATACAAACGATCGGAATATTCGTGAAAATTTTTCGAAACGATTCCAAAACTATTTTTCCAATTTTTATGTTTGCATTTATCGTTTAGAATCTTTAGATATTTGATTGCGCGTAAAGTCTTATCATAAAATGTCTTAAAGAATATAAAATTAGTAATATTAAAAAGAAAATCAGCATGATCAGTATTAACATTTTATAAGACACTTTTTGTGATATATATCTATAATTCATTTTTAAAATTTTAATATTTTGAAAATTAGTTGAATATATTTAAAATTAATAAAATATATCAAACTTACCTTTTCTGCAAAACAATTTAAGTTCAAACAATTTAAAAATATGAGAGAAAAACAGTGATATAAACTCATTTCAGTGAAGAGTTCCACTTTTCTTTCATATACTAAATAATCACAATTTTCATAAAATTCTCGAGTAATTTCTTCCGCCATTTTAATAGATTCCTCGATTTCCAGAGGTTTTCTGTATAAAAATAAAATATATTTGTATTAATAATATTATGATAAATTTATTTAAATGAATAATGTTAATAGATTAAACTAAATAAGTATACCGATAATCTTTAATATATTTTCCCAAATTCATTCTTAATTCTAAGTATTTGAAAGATATATTAAAATTTGATTATCTATTGTTAGTTAAATAAAAAGAATAAAATAAATTAATATAGATTTATATCTATTACATTTACTTTATTTAAATGCGTCAACAAATGAAAATCACCAAGAGTTTATTGTTTGGGTAAATTTCTAACGGAATTATTTTATTAATCACTAATATATTTTCAAATATAAATATAATATAAACCATAAATTTAGTAAAGATTTGTGTCACAAACAAACGCAATGTAAGCACAAATTGAACTAGTAAAGTTTATGAGTTTTAATACTTTTAAAAAATTTATTATAATTTTTAGGGCTAATACTGAAATCCAAGAAAATATCACAAAAAGTGATGAATCGAAAGATATTATTAATGAAACGCCAGAATACAGACGTCAATTGGTTTGGGGTAATATTATTGTGATGTCAATATTACACATTTCAGCCATTTATGGGCTGACAATTGTTCTTAGAATTAAAACTCAAACATTTTTTTGGACTTATATATTGGCTCTGATGTCATCAATTGGTATTCAGGTAATAGAGAATAACAATTATATATTATTAATAAAATTGAGTCCTTTTTTAAGTGCGGTACTCATAGACTTTGGAGTCACCGATCATTTAAAGCAAAACTTCCGCTCAAAATCATTCTTATGGTTTTCTATACCCTATCCTTACAAAATGATATATTTGAATGGAGTAGAGACCATAGGGCTCACCACAAATACACTCACACTGATGCCGACCCTTATAACTTTAAAAGAGGGTTCTTTTTCTCACACATGGGATGGCTTTTATGTAGGAAACATCCAATGCTTAAAGAAAAGGGCAAATTATTAGATTTAAGTGATTTAGAAAATGATCCTGTTGTTCAATTTCACCGAAAATATTATATACCCTTAATTTTTCTAATTTGGGGTTTTATACCGTTATTTGTACCTTGCTACTTCTGGGGCGAAAGTATATGGAATTCGTGGTTTTTCTGTGTTATGTTGAGATATGCATTTACATTAAACTTAACATGGTGTGTTGCTAGTTTTGCTCATTTCTATGGATATAAGGTAATTAAATATGAATTTTGTTCTTGGTGCTTTTACTATTTAAATATTAAGCCCTACGATAAGACTATACATCCGGTTGAGGCCAATATGAGGCACTACCTTCTTGGAGAGGGTTTTCACAATTACCATCATGTATTTCCAAGGTGCTTTTATTTTCTATTTAAATTAAAGTGAAATATATTTTAATCATAAATGATCAGGGACTATTCAGCGAGTGAATTGGGAGCATTCGATACGTGGAATCCGGGCACAGCTTTCATTGATTTGATGGCATCTATTGGTTGGGCCTATGATCTGAAAAAATCCTCCAAAGAAGTCATCAAAAGTAAACAAAAGAAACTAGGTGACATTGATTACGTGCATCGTTCTAGATTGTGGGAAATGACTACTGGTTTACTTGTATTCTTTTTTCCAATATGGGCTTATTATATGCTCAAGGTTAATTTATGGACGATTCCAGTAATAATAATAATTCTTTGGGCTATTAATTAGATAACAATTTAACAAATTTTACTTTAATACTATATTAGGACTATTTTATATTTTATTCATAAATACAGTTCTCAAACGATAATATTAAAAAGTTCGGTTATTATTATTCCGTTGTTATTAAGGTCATTTGGATAAAATTATCGCTTTTATAAAATAATAGGTAGAAAAAATGAATACCCATTTAAATATTTGTTTATATGGTTTTACTTGAATATTGTATAATTTTATTAAATAAATTGTTGTTTTGTTTGTTTAAATTAAATATTTTTTAAATTTATTTTAAAACTAATAATTAAAAATAAATATTTTCTTTTCTTTAATTTCATTTTAAATTATAACAATAATTTCAATTTATTAAATATTTTATTCTTAAATTCTTTTTCAATAAACAAATGAAGTTACATACTAATAAGCAGAAATGACTAAAGTAGCCGACCTCAGGGGTGGGAATTAGGGTAGGGTATTGCTAGGCTAAAGGGGTGGTATTAGGGGGTATTTTGGGGGATTTATAGGGACTCAAAATTGCCTAATATTTTAATTCATAACATAACATAATAAAAATATCAATTGTTTAGCCCTATGATAAAACTATTGTTCCGGTTGAGGCCATTATGAGACACTTTTTTATGGAGAGGGTTTTCATAGTTAACATCATGCATTTCCAGAGTAATTATAAATAAAAATTAATATATTGTATAGTGTTCAATTAAAATGATCAGGGGCTATTCAGCGAGTGAATTGGGTGTATTTGATGCATTGAGTCCGGCCACAACTTTCATTGATTTGATGGCATCTATTGGTTGGGCCTATGATCTGAAAAAAGTCTCCAAAGATTTGGTCAAAAGTAGACAGAAAAATGTGGGAGACATTGATTACATCCATCGCTCAAAGTTTTGGGAAATGACAACAGGAGTTCTTTCGTTTACCATTCCAATATTGGTTTATTTTATGCTCAAGCTTAGTTTATTTACATTTCCAATAATATTTATAATTCAATGAGCTATTAATTAATCAAATTTAACATGTTAAAATATACTTTATTCTTAATATAAAAATATATTCATTATTTTAACAAATAATTAAAGGATTACTTTAGGATTATTTAGAATTAGTTTTTATTCGTCAAAATTATTGATTTTGTTAGTTTGGCTTTTGATCTGTGAAGGTCTCACATCTAATTCTATAAATTGCTTTAATTTTGAATATTTTATTTTTAATATGATATATAAATAAATTTTGTAGACAATAAAATTTATTAAACTTAAAATAAATAAATTTTGTGATAAATTTAAGTTTTAGTCATTTATTTGTCAAAATCATAGTATTTCAATCAAAACTTTATAATTGAATTTATATTAAAAAGTATTAAAAGCTCTCATTTCATAAAATTCTATCCTTATATTTATATTAAGAATTTGTATTCTGCTATCCATACAGTTTAATTAAACATTTTTTTAAAATCTATAATCAAGCTATTTTTAATAAAAATTTAAATAAATCTTATTACAGTTAAACCACCAAAATCTTATCCCTTGTAAAAGTAAAAATCTCTAATTTGTATATAAAATTTTTATATTGGATATCAATTAATTAAAATATATTATAAATTTAATTTTGATGAGTGAAAATACTTTATGATTATTTACTGTTATTTAAAAAATTGAAATATTAAACAATCAAATTATTTTAAAGAATATATTAATATTTATTCAAATAATTGTTTAAAATTATATAAATGTATTTTAATTATTTTGTTAATAAATATATTTTTCGTTATTTTCTAAATTGATTTGATTTTTGTTTTAAACAAATGATTTTTGTAAAAATATTGAAGAAAAAGAATTAGAAATAATAAATATAACATTAAACCATTAAAGCCAACATTCATTGATATATCACAAGGTGACCCAGATAATTTTATTATAATAACAGCACTATTAATATATAAACCGGATATCATTTGCAAAATTTGTAGTGAAGTAATACAAATACTTATAAATCGAGGAATAGTTACTGGAATTGTTTTCAATGTATAGTAGGTATACATCAATGAATGAACAGGGTAGTTCATTCCAATCATCCAACGCATAGTACCTGTTACATCACCAGAAGTATACCAAGTATATATCAATGTTAACGAATGATGGATCCAATGAAGAGGTATTAGTTTTCCGTTTTGTAATATAATAAATATTGTTTCAAATAATTCAACCACTTTTGAAACGGCAAACAAAGTATACCATAAAATAATCCGATAATCGATATAATAGTCTGACCGACAGAAAGAAGGCGTAAATCCTTTTAAAACCAAAATATTATAAAATTCTGGTAAACATCTAATGCTCCCGATTATTGAAACGACGGTAAAGATTGAGTTCCAAATAAACATAAATTTTCTCAAATTATATCTTTGTTTCTGTCGTTTTATCCAATATTTTAAGAGAAGAATAAGAAAAAAATATAGAATTGATATATAAATAGAATATTTCCATTTATTCAACAAAAATCTTTGAATTTCCAATAAACTGCAATTATTATAAAGATATTCTTCAAAATCAGTGATCAGTGGTATATATGTTAATCCAGAATACTTGGTATAATTAGTGTCCCATCGATTGGTATTATTATCAATAATATGATAATAATTGTAACGAAGATCTTTATATTCCATTACTTATTATAAATTAAATTCTAAATTAAAATTAAAAGTTTGTCACTACAATTCTAACTTTAATTTGTTTTAAATAGATATTTTAGTTAAAGTAATTAGTCATTTAAAACCTTCTAAATATATTCCCAAAAATATTTAGAATTCAAAAAAAACATTTTCAACAATTTTTCTTTAATTTTCATTCTCTACGAAAATGATCTTTTCAAAGAGAATTTGTTTTTTACTCTTAACAAAATTTAATTAATTAAATATAATATATTTTTTAATCAAACTGTGAATCTCCCTAATTGTGACCATCGATCATATCTTGAGGATAACACATAAATCAATACTTAGTTTTGTAACAAACTTTTATTGCAAATAAAGTGAATCAAAAGTATATGTATTTCAGTATTGTATAACGAAAAAGTTATCAAAACATTACCTATTTTATAAGAGTTACCACGATAATCTCAACTTTAATTTACTTA
The DNA here is from genome assembly GCA_034695785.1 of Galumna obvia. NCBI lineage: Eukaryota > Metazoa > Arthropoda > Arachnida > Sarcoptiformes > Galumnidae > Galumna > Galumna obvia. The sequence continues at coordinate 8,256 of JAQFZM010003816.1, forward strand.
ATTTTTTATTAAATAATTAAATAATTTTAATTGTTTTTATCTAGATTATTTATTTATATATAATAAATATGAATCTAGAAAAATATATGAAAGGTTACAGGTAATTATATTAAAACTTTTAACAATTCATTATAATTATTAATAATAGAAAGCCCCTCCAAATCGAAGAATCTATTAAAATGACAGAAGAAATATTCGATGATTTTTTCATAAAAAATGAGTATTTAATATTTGAACGAAAACTGGAACTCTTCGCTGAAATGAGTTTATATCATTGTTTTTCTTTATTTGTTATAAATTCTATTAATTTGACCTCTTATGCAGAAAAGGTTAAACTTTTAATTAAATCAAAATACGTTATTATTGACTAAAATATTGAATATCAGGCATTTTATCACAAGACTGATAGGGCTCTCAATTATTTGAAGATTTTGATCGATAAATGCGAACACAAACAATGGAAACACTTTTGTATCGATTCAAAGGATTATCACGAATATACCGATCGTTAGTAATACTATAGTATATATGGATTTGATTTCTGATTATATTATGTTATGATTTCTAATTTCTCTTTTCTAATGATATAAATTTATAAACTTTTATTTTATTGAAAATTATTTATTATATGAGTAAAAAAAGGGTCATATTTTCATCATTTGCTTGATTTTAAATTTAAAATATTTATATTCCAGGAATAAATATTAAGAAAATATATTTTGTGAAAATAATTATAAATTTTTTGTTTATAGTTGAAGTGCACGCATTGATGTTTAAGTGTTTTTATCACCTTGGTTATGCAGGAATTATAGCAAGTAAATCAACCAGGACATATCATATGTCAAAAGTTTCTTTACAAATGTTTCACACTATTCGTCTTTATAGGTAATATACGATATAAATATTTTAATTAATTTAATATATTTTTTCATTTAAGAAAACTTAAATTAATTAAAAAACAAAGAAATAAATGGGAAAATGAAGTCTCGCGACAAAACTTTATTTATTTTTTTCTATTATTCGAAGCTTTACTAAAACTATCGATTAGTTTATTCCCAAAAACCATTCAAAAATTGATTAGTCCTTTTGATGTTTGTGCCGATCCTTTCCTCGATCTCTTCCAAATCTATAGAAATGGACCCAAAATTTTTTCAAAACTATCGGAATTATTTTTAATTTTTGGCGGACTTTATCTTAACTTTCATTATGGTATTCGACCGTTGGCTCAAAGATATCTCATAATAATCGAAGGTATTGTTGATAAAGGATTAACCGAATCATCTGAGGTAATGTAAATGAACTTGTACAACCCAATATAAATGAATTGACAATAAAGAATTATATTGATACTAGAACATCTTATATCTGACTGCTAAAGCAAAGTTAGAGCAATTTAGAGGAAATATCGACGAATTAATAATAATATTTTCTAAACTTTTTGAGGGAAAACATAAATATTGTATATATTTAATCGCATATGAATTGATTTGGTGTTATTCACTAAAACAAGAGTGGAATAAATGTATTCATTATTGCGATTTCCTTATTTACAATCATATGTCTCATTACGTAAATTGGGTCGTCTATTATAAGGCAATATTTCTTAAAGAGAGACAATAGTTTAGATACGAATCACATTCAAAGAGAAATGGAAACCGATTCACAAATAATGAGGTAAATGTTATTAATTTCTGTTTATTAATTGCTATGATATTACAGTTAGGCCTCGATTTTGGCCAATTGACGGTGTCATCCTAACCAAAATCGAAGCCTAACTGTATATTCAAATACTCATTATTTATATAAACTTATGCATTAGTAAGAATCTTGGTGCTTTATGATTAATTTCCTTAAATAACTTTGAAAAAGAGTATTTTTTTTAAAAATTTCTCATAATTTTTAGATATAATCATAAATGATAATTTAATAATTTAACCTTGATCATAATAAATAAACATTCATTTAAATCAGAGCCATTCCATTGATGAGAGTCAGACATTTGGGTCCAGTAATTGGAGTCGGAAAAATTGTTTTAAGAAATTCAAAGCAATACTTTAAAAACGGAGAGTTTCTAATATTGCCTGACCTGGTATTAGTTGCTAGTTTATATATTAATAATTTGATTTTTATATAATCTCAGGATATGTTATACACAAACAATATTCTTGAGTGCATTAAAGGCAACGAAACTATTATTAATAGTTT
>JAQFZM010003817.1:0-10458 GCA_034695785.1 Galumna obvia
GGCCATGGTCAACTTGACAGGGGGTATTGCTATTTTTGACTACTTTTCTCGCGACAGGGGGGTATAGGGGGTATTTTCAAAATGGCCGCCAAACGTAAAATAGGTAGTTTTATAAGTATATATGGGTATTTTCTTTCATTTATGCTTGCTAATCACGCTTATTTAACGTATTATATCATAATTGAGCATAAAAGCTAAGAATTTAAAGCAAAATATAAATTTTTCAAAAATTCAAAAATTCAGAGTCAAAAAAATCAATTTTACAGGTTAAAAATATAGCTTAAAAACTGTAAATTTGATTATAATATTAGTTTTTATTATGTTTTATGTTATTTTACTTAATATTTACAGCTTTTTATTCATTTATTCTTTTTATTTTTCCCTTTTGCGAATTTTTCTTTCCTATTTTTTCGTCGATCACAGGGGGGTATTTGGTCTATACCCATCCAGACGGCCATCCCTGCATAAAAACTTTACAACTAATTTAGATATCACTGTACAATTTATATTTTTTAATAATGTTTAACCTATCCTCGTATCTGCAGTTCTCTTATCTGTTGTATAAAAGCATTTATGTTAAAAACAGTAATAATTAGGGCATTCGTAAATAACTATTGCAACTATTTTAGTGGTTAAAGATATAAAGAAACAAGGTTAATATGAGTCCGAATCACATACTTAGGGTCATTTTTCGTTGAGTTTATGCCAACAATTTTAACTTTTATAGTTGTCACTAACTATTTGACGGGTAATCAACTATTCTTCAACTATTTTTTGGTTATTAGTATAAAATAACGTTATTTTAGAGCAAATCTAAGAAATGTGTTAAAAACTATTGAATTGTCTATTAATTGAATGTTTTATTGTTTTTATGTTAAAAAAGCATTTATGTTAAAAACAGTAATAAATTATTACTAATAATAAATTAAATTTCTATCTCAAATTATAACTTAATTTCCATGGTAACATATAATATATATTATTCTATTAACGACTAATGTCGTTTAAATTACTATAAGCTCTTTGTTGCTCTGTGTGAAAATGTCGGAAAAATTAAAAAAGTTTCCAATATTTGATTCAATTATTGATTTACTATACATTATTACCTTTGTTTTGTAGAAATAAACAAAAAAAATTATTTTAGTTAAAAAGGTTTGATTAAGGATAACATTAACTATCGTCAAATTTTATCTAAATTTATAGAATTTTCAGATAAATTATTACACTTTAAGGTAGAAAAATATTAGTTCTTCTTATCATATCGTTGTTAAGTAACCCTTATCCTTAGTGGGATATCTTATATTGAAAGCTTTCTTAAAATGAATTTTTCTATTATTTATTGCAATCCATTTTTTATTTTATTTAGTATTTTGTTAAGTTCTAAAATAGTTTTAATTCTATTTATAAAAAATTAAGTAAAATAGAAATATTGTTTATAAAAAATGTCATCGATTATTGGTTTTCCAATTTTTGATAAAATCAGTGAAGAATTAAAAATTGAAATTAAATTATTTCATGTTTTTAACCACGAACAAGAAAATCAAAAGAATGTATTATTTATTACAAAAGATGACAGAGTCTTTGGATTTGGTTCTAATACTAATGGCAATTGTATAAAAAGAATATAAAAGAGTTTTTTATTGGAAACCAATTTGTTTTGGCTTTGAGTAATGGTGGAGAATTGTATAGGTGCGGTTATGAGTTTTATATTTCATTCGTAAGAGAAGAGGACTTTATAAGACCCAAAGTCATTTCTATTCCAAATGTGAGTTTAATTTATTATGAATTTTATACATTTATAACATTTTAAACAGAAAGTTAGACAAGTGAGTTGTGGTTATAATCACTTTTTGGCTCTAACTGTCAATGGTAGTGTCATTAGATGGGGAGATAATTATTATGGACAAATTGGTTGTGAAGAAAAAAAAACTTTATGGACAATCCAATTTTAGTTGAATTCTATCAAAGAATTCAATCGGTTTATTGTTCTGATTTTTCGTCTTTTGCGCTGACGAATGAAGGAAAGGTTCTTAGTTGGGGTTATAATAATAATCAATTGGGTTACGAAAACAATGATAATATCGCTATAAATTATCATTATCATAGTAAAAGTGATAGTAATATTTACAATAACAATTCTCAAAATCATGTTTATTTACCTAAAATAATAGATATCTCTAATGTAGTTTCTATTAGCTCATCTAATTTTCCATTACATAACACATATTTTCTCACATCCGAAGGCAATATCTTTTTCTGTGGTGAATATGAAGTAAATAATCGCAAATTATGTCAAATAATTCCAAAACTTATTGAAAGCAAAGAAAAGTTCACTTATTTAAATATTACACCAAGTATTTTATTAAGCACTTCAAATGCATTGGTTGTTTCTAAAGAGAAAGTTTTTGAAATAATTGGGAATAAAATATTCGAAACAAAATATAAAACAGTATTTGATTTCTATCTCAAAACTAATAATATGAATGAGAAAAATAAGTCTCAATATTTTTGTGACAGTTCTGTAAAGGAAATTAATAAAAATTTGAAGTCAAATAATGAAACAAAATATATGGGATTCAAAAGTAGATCCCTTGTATTTGTATCAAATATTGGTAAGGGTGGTTTTGGTTCAGTGGATAAATATATAAATACCTTAGACCAACAATTTTATGCCATCAAAAGTATAACAATAATAGGTAAATTTTATTTATATTTAAAAAAGAATTTTATTTAAAATAAAATATGAAATCTTTAATTTTAGACCCAAACAAATATTTAGACGAAATCAAAACTATGGCTCAATTAAGGGGTCATTTTGTGGTTCAATATAACCATTCTTGGATTAAAGACAACATTCTTTACATTCAAATGGAGTTTTGTTGCGATAATTTAAGAAATATTCTTAATATTAAACCGAAGGCATTCAATAGAAGTGAAGATTCAGCGATTAATTGCACAGAATATTACATTTCGTGTGAAATTTTTCGTCAAATTACAGAAGCTCTCAATTACTTACATTCATATAAACCAAAACCTATAATTCACAGAGACTTAAAACCTGAGAATATTTTAATCGGAAATACAAATAAAAGACTCATTTGTAAAATGGCTGACTTTGGATTATCCAAGTTTATTGACGAACACTCAGACTATCACACAATGGTTGGCGCAACGCATAGATATAGAGCACCAGAAATAACAAGTTCTCATAGATATGACATTAAAGCTGATATATGGAGTCTTGGAATAATTAGTATGGAGATTTTTGAACTAAATAAAGAAAGTATTACTTCAAATAATGAAAGATTAACTTTAAATAGAATTCAACGAGCCGCTGATTTTATTTCTTTAAACTTAGTGACAGCAATAAGACATCGAAGAATATCTTCTGAAGATTTATTACACGAGATAAATAAATGGATAAATGAGATTAAAATAGAGCGTGGTGATGTTCAATATTATTTAAATCATTTTGAAGGAAATAATTTTAACTTTTTCCATGATATTCTATTTCATTATATTATATTAACATTATTTTGAAAGTATCATATGTACACCTTCGTATAGATTTTATAATCCGAAAAACTAACTTCTTTATATAAACGAAAGTTAATTATAAATTTTAATTAAAATTAAAACAAAATATAGTTTATACATTTTATAGAAAAATTTGTATTTTTAAAGATTTAGTTTATAAATTTTGTTTCAAAATTAACTAGAACAACTCCACAAATTATAATTTCTAAACACATCGGTGAAATTAAATAGATTTCTATAAACAGATACTTTATCTCTCCTGCTTGATAAATATATTTTTTATATTTAATCAAAATTATTATGGGTCTTAAAAAGAAAAAATATCACATATTTTTTAAGTTTTTCATTTAATAAACGGAAAATTAGGTATAGTATATAATCGTTTTGCTCCTAATTACCACCAGTTATGACCATGGACCAAAGTCAAATGGGTGTGGTTAGAAAAATTAAAAAAATTAAAAATTTCTTAAAAAACTGTAAATACACTTAACAATCCAATTGTAAACCACTATTTATGTGAAAAAACTCTTAATCTGAACAAAACCTGTGACCCAAATCACTTGCGCTCAAAATACATTATAAAAAACTCTTAATGTGAAAATTTTATAAATGTGAACACATTTCTTGGGTTCCCATTAATATTCACAGCACCTCTTAATGTGAACTTAAAAGTTGTTTTTGATATTTTTTCCAAATTTAATAATAAATTCTATTAATAATTATTAAGACATTATTTAAATCAAAATATACAAAATTCTTAATAATTAATGTTATAAATCGTATATAAAGGCATGATAAAATTTTTAGGCACTTATATATAGCTCATTCTTATAGTGAAAACTCCTATAATGAACCAATTTTTCATGCCCCGAGTGAGTTCGCAATTGAATTGTTAAATATATTACATTATTATGCATTTTTATCACTTTTGACTATTTTACTTATATTTTACAGCTTTTTATCTGATATATTTTATCTAAACTCCCTGTGAGGTAAGATAAATATAACCTTCAATTACAAAACATGAAAAATATAAAATATATTTTATCTAAACTCTCTGTGAGGTAAAACAAGTATATAGTTTTATTACTAAATATGATAAATATAAAATATATTTTATCTAAAATCTCTGTGAGGTAAAATAAATATAACCTTTAATTACAAAACATGAACAATATAAAATAAATTTTATCTAAAACTTCCTGTGAGGTAAAATAAATAAAACCTTTAATTACAAACCATGAAAAATATATTTCTACCAATAATGAATGTCATAAATTTATAAATTTTTATTCTTTGATCTTGACTAATATAGGGTGCTATAAAATTTTTCCTGAAATAATATGGTACGAGATTTTATTCTTCGGTATTTTTGATTTATTAATTTTGTTGAAATTAAAAAAAAATTTAGCCAGATGATGAGCCAATATCATTGGCTGCCTTGAGAAGAGTAGCACAAATTGAATTGAATTATATGACAAACGAAATGATTAATTTTTGACCAGGAATATGTTTAAGGATTCCAAATTTCCCTTGTCTAGCATTATAACTACACATGCTTTTCCAAATTTCGATTCTTCCAAAAACAAAAATTGAAAGAAAAAATATTTTGTATTTGCAAGCATTTGAATAAAAATTAATGTAAGAATGTAGGAACCACAAAAAGACATACTAGTCATGATAAATTAAATTGTGCATAATTGTCATAAATTATATTTTTTATAATAAATATTTATATAATTTTAATTACAATATATTAGGGTTTTCAGATTTAAATTGCGTATTGTAATATTAGAAATTTCAACTTAATTTGTCACATTTAAATCGAAATTAAAAATTCTAAACAAAGTCTTTTATGTTATTATACAGTTAAAGACAAAACATAGGGGAATAACTCTTAAAATATGAAAATTAAATTAACTGGGATTTTGTTAGAATTTTTAAGTTATATTAATATAATTAATTCTATAATAAGTCTAGTTTATAAAACTTATAAAAATTTGAAAATAAACATGATATTTTTTGAGATATGCTAAATTTTGTATAATAAGTCAAAGAAAATTTAAAAGAATTATTCCCCCATGTTTTGATTTTGATTGTATAATTATTATTTATTTATTTTATATTCAACTTTCTATTTAGTTATTTATTGGTTTTAAAATTATTTAAATGTGATTGAACATAATTAAAAAAATATTGACCTTTTATTTTATTAAAATTTTAAACAAAATGAAAGATAATATAATAAATAAATATTATAATATCAATTAGATAATAAACTTAAAAATGTAAAAAAAAGTCACAAATATTTAAACAATGTACTATAGTCTTGGTAATCAGAAACCAATTAAGCTATATATTTGCAAATATTGTAAATTTTAAATCGAAATATTGCCTAATAAGATACCGAGAAAGTTTCTAGAAAGTTTTTTCAAAATTTTTCTCTATGGGATTCCTATTTTAAAATAAAACACTTAATATATTTTATATTATACAGTCAAAATCAAAAGATAGGGGAATAATCCCTAAAACGGCGTAACGAATTTAACTGGGTTAAAGTTTTAATTTTCCACTCAAATTTATATCACAGATTTTTTGCATAGAAAAAGTATAAAAATTTGAAATTATTATATAGAAGTTATTGTTAAAATATTATTCTTGTTGTTAATTACATTGAAACAAATATTTTATATTTTTTTTTAAAAAAATTGTTGAAAATTATAAATTATAAAAGAAAATAAATCAGGATCATTTTAATTGAATGATAAGCAGAAAACCTCAAAAATATGATCAACTTTAACAATGATTATATAATATTTTTATTTGGTTTAATTCTATTCTATATTTTTTCCCTTTTGGGGATAACTTTTGGTGGAATTAGTATTGGTTCAAATGGAAAGACAACGTTCTCTAAGTTCTGGAAAAATTGTGGCAATTTCATTGCTCTTCTAACTTCCACAATTCAAATAATCGTAATCATGATATATTGTCATCAATTAATCAAATACTTAAAAGCGTATTTCAAAGATCTTGAGTTTTTAATACAAATCTATTCTTATTTTATAATTATTGTTTGCATTCTTAGAGTAAGAGTACTTTTTGTACTAAACTTTGAGGGAGACACAATGATCAAGTCATTCATTGATTTTATTGAAGGAATTCCATCAATGACCAAGAAAATGCACAGAATACAAAAGTGAATAATACTCATCTTGGTCATTAAAATGGGTAGTGAAACAATATATTCATTTTATTTGATCATTGTCAATTTGGTAAATGGTAAGGATAACGATATAGTTAGAAAAATATACAATGAATTGTATTATATTATATTAATTGTGTTTGCACTTTTCACCTGGATATTTTCAATCTAATCTGGTATAATTATTGATGACATTTATGATGACAAATAAGAATTTGAAGAATTCATTTTAAAAATGAAAATTACTATTATTAATTTAGTATAGTGATTTTTAATTAAATTACAATTAATTGTGTCTTTCACTATTGAATTACTAATTCTATGAATTCTGATGATGTTTCCGTTAAGGGTATGTAAATTAACAAGATACACTAAATCTTGCTTTTTATCAACACCCGTTACTATCAATATGCGCTTTTTATCAACCAAATCTCAGGTCCCAAATCATTTCCATTGGCTGTAATGTTAAAATCAATCCGTTTTTATCAACTCCACTTTTATCAACACTTGCTTTTTATCAACAAGTCTTTCTGCACAAATGTATTAGTCTATGCAATAAGCACTCCATTATTATAAAAACAAATTCATAAAACTGTAAACGTTTAGAAAGTTTTGAAAATCAAATTTAAAGTAAATTTATTTTAAAAAGAAAAACACGTATAAATGTGTTGACAAAATGTTTTGATTGAATTTTGTGGTGAAAGTGTCTGACAAAACAATCGGTTTCATTGCCGGCATATCAACCACCGTTAAGTTTGGAGAAAGAGTTGTAATGCACTTTAACCACTGTATTAGAATCGTTATTTTTATTTATTTTTGTTTTTTTTCAGTTTTGTCATTTTTTTGATGTTTTCTAATACTAAATTTTTCTTTTCTTTTTTTGTTGATTTTTGTGATTTTTTTAGCTTTTCTTGTATTTTCTTGTATGAATAAAATATGATTAATTTGATATATAAAATTTAGTACAATTTATTTACAAATAATTCTTAACTTCTTGTTAATTATAATTTAAACTTTTAAGGAGCTTAGTCAATTGTTTTGATCTTCTGAGTTCTGGATTATCAATATAAAGTTTATTCTTTTCAATAGTAATGATTATCATATCTTGTGGTTGGCTTTCCTTTGGAATTCCTTCCGGGAATTCCGTACGGAAATTTTTCCAAATTTTCAATGTTCTGGTGGTTTAAATTTCTGTTTGTATTATCAATATCTTTACTCTTATCTTCGAATACTTCATCAATATTTTCATCTAATTCTTCACTATACTTTTTGAGATGTTCAACATGAACTATCTCATCTCGTGAACCATCGAAACTTTTCACTCGAACATTAACCGTACCTTTTTGTTCGGTGATTGTAAACGGCCCGAAGTAACGGTGCATCAGTTTAAGGCTGCGACCAACACGACTCATTGGGGTATAAACGAGTATTCTGTCCCCAATGTTAAACACACTCTCAATTGTTTTTTCATCAAAACTTAATTTATTTTTCAATTGCGCAACCATTAAATTTTCTCTTGCAAGATTGCTTGCCTTTGCAAGATTTTCCACAAAACTTTCCTTATTACCCCTAGAGCTATCAGACGGTGACTGCAGTACACTATCGATGATTAACCTTGGTTGTCTTCCAAAGACTAGTTAATAGGGACCAAAACGTGATGATTGATGTTGAGAAGTATTATAAGTAAAAGTAACAAACGAAAGGGATTGATCCCAATTTTGCCTTGTTTGAATCACTATATTAAGGCATATTAGCCAGAGTTTTGTTAAAGTTTCAACCAGTGAATATGTTCTTGGATGATAAGTTGTTGTTTTATTATGATTTGTTAACCATTACTACTAAGGCGGAATAAGAGCTTTTTGAATCACTATTTACCCCATCTTCAAGCATTTAATGAACTTGTTCTTCGATTGCTAGTTTTTTTAATATGAGGCTCTGTACGGGCCTTGAAATAGGTTTATGTGGTAGTGTGTGGATTTTGTGTACAATTATATTTGTTTGTGTCAAGTCTTTCAAATCTTTTGCAAACAAATAATTTTATGATTTAAGGAAGCTGTATAGTGTGTGTTTATCATTCTCAGAAAGTTGTTACTCTATTATTAAATTAGTTAGATATTTTAAACTTGTTTCATTGAAGAAATCTATAGAATTTCCCTGTGAATGAGTGACGGAATTTCCGTCTGTTTTGGTGAAGGGCTTACCGTCAGTAATGTTGATGGAAATTCCTTCAGATTTGTTTGGGAAATTGATAAAAGGAATTTCTTACATTTTAGTTAAAAGAATTTCCCTGTTCAGTATTATATTTTTCTTCTGATATTTCATCAACAAAACTTTTTAATAAAAATAAATTATCCATGATGATTTTTTCTGATGAACCAATTTTTATATCTTTTCTGAAAATGATATCAAAATTATTCGGGTTTAAAACAAATTTTTATTCTTCCTTATTTTTTTATAATACAATTGTTTAGAATATGGTAGGTTTTACAAGTGTGATTATGATTTATCACAACCACTATTTTTTAGGAATATTAATTTTAATTTAAATTTTAATGAATTTCCTTCAATTTTCGGTATAATTTTGGTTTTTACATAAAATTTATTATTAGGAATTTATAAATCTCATGGAGAAGATATGGTAACTCTTTTAAGCCTTTTTTTTATTTGATCTCTTAATTCTATTTTAAATTGTTTCATTTACAAAAATCGAGACCCAATAAAATTTCAAATTGCAATTTCTCATTAATGTATAATCTTATGTTGTAATGTTTATTGTTAATTGAAATATTTGATTCTATGTATCCTTAGGGGATAATTGAAGTGTTGTTTGTTTAAATAAGTTTTGGGTGATTATATGAAATAATATTAATATTTGAAAGTTTATAAAGAAATAGGTTATTTATTACAGAGATTTATTATTTGTGTACAATATCATAGTAAAATGTACATTATTTACAAGTCCTTCTATCGTCAACATATTTGAATTTAATTTAAAGTAGAAGAATGGGGTGGCGGAGGGAAATTCCGCCGCGTCTAGGCGTTTCCCTGGTTTTGGTTATCTTAATTGTATCTGTTGTCTGTGTTGTGGGACTTAAAAGATTTTTTTCTCACCCGAGGACAAGAACTCTGGAAATGACCAGGAGTTCGACAAATTTAACATAAAGATCTGCCATCGACTGTATGTGACATTTGATTTCAATTTGCCCATTTATCTCTTTTGGGAATAAAATTTTGGTTATTTGTTTTTATTAGAGTTTGAATTAACTTGCATAATTTATCGTAACTAGAATCTTTAGTTTGATTACTTTCATCAAATCGAACAAGATTTAAATGGGGAAATCGGTTCAATTTCCTCCAATTTTCCTTATAGAATTTGTTTGGGATTTCCATCAGGAAATTTGTTGTTTTGTTCGGGATTTCCTAGAGTTTGCAAATAATTATATTGAGGTCTCGAGTTTGCCATAAACTCAGCCTATTCTAGAGACTTAAGTTTATTCAATAATTCATGGCAATTCTTTGATTCAAATGGGATAATCTTTTCGAGAAGTCTACTCTTTAATCCTCTTTCGATATTAGTCCTTTTCTCTCTTTCTGACATTTCAGGATTTAGTTTTTTACAAAATCTCAAGATATCATAGAAAAACGAATTTACAGGTTCGTTCAAACCCTGTACGCGACAGCTAAGATTAGTTTGATTTATGGACATGTAATTTTTAGGG
>JAQFZM010003818.1:0-10456 GCA_034695785.1 Galumna obvia
GGCTTTAAATAATTCATATAAATGGATTTTATATTCTGAAAAATGGTTCTTGATCAATTAACTGATAAATATTTTTTAAAAATAGCTCTGATATCATCTTTTATGGAGAACTTCCTTTTGATTGACTAACACTTCTCTTCTTTCTATTAAAATGTGTCAGATGTTTAATCTAGTTTAGCACTTGCTATATTTAAAAGCTTTAAATTGGCAAAAGGAATTTCTAACTTGATTATTATTAATTACATCTAGCAAAACTCATTCAATTTTTCCTATTAAGATACAACAAAAATTTGATCGAATAAATAAAAGATTTTATATAATAATTACAACTTGTATTTGAAAGAATTTAAATTTATTTTAAAATACCTGGCTAATGACTACAAAATAATTTTTGAAAACTAGATAAAATAATTCTAATTAACAAATAATAATTTTAAATTTTACAGAGCTAAGTTTAAAAGAAGTTCAGTCCATTGTTATTTCATTTTATGAAAAAAGAAAAAATTAATTTAATAAACAAACATTTAATGTACAAATTACAGTTTTTCTGCATGAATAATTTTTTAATTGTATTAAGTTAAATATCAATTAATGCACATAATTAGAGAGTTTTTTTAAATATTAGAAAAAGTATTATTAAAAAAATTAATTTTCTTATATTAAAGTAGAGAAATGTTTCGGAGAAACCAAAACAAAAAATACTTAAATAAATATAAATTATATAATATGTAATATATTTTGAAATATATTTATTATAGCATTAAAAATAGATATTGGTAAAATATTTAAATAGTAGATGCTGAATGATAAATTAGAATTAAGAAAGGGCAAATAACTAAGAAATATTTTTAGAATTACAAAAAGAATAACACCAACGTAAATTAATGATTAATTGACGATACTATATAAATAGCATTGCTAAATCCCCTTGGCCATCCTACGCAGCCATATATATATATACTACCAAAAGAGAGTACTCTTGCACATTTTGACCGATTAATAGCAATACTTGTTTTGGTAATAAAGAAAACTTATTATTCATAGGATAGGAGTTCACTCAAAAAGAGTATATAATAATTATGTAATCAATAATTAATTTCTTATTTATTTAATAACTTTAAGTGAATTTTAAGTAAAACTGAGTTTTAATATATTTTATGGAAATTATATTTTTTTTAATCTCTTTATTTTTCTCAAATTATTAGCTTTGCTTAAATTCATGATAAAAATTAGCTCGCTTAAAAAAAGCCATTAATATAATCACAATTTCAATATATATTACATGGAATTACCAAAAATGGATTTCTTTTCTTTTATATATAATTAGGTTTTCATAATTTTTTTTATTGAATAAAGTTTTGGAGTTATTTATGTAATGAAGAAACCATAGGAAGGCGTTCATTAAAAAATGTCTCTGTTTATAGTCTGGTCTCAAAAAAATTCATTAGAATTTTCATATCTTATTTTTTAATCAATTTGTTCCGATCCTTAAGTTTTTTTTAGTACAAAATTGTAACTAAATTTTGATAATAGTTTTCATTTTGTTCGGATCAGTTTTTCTGGGTTTTTCGATAAGTTTCGGGAATAATCATCTTTTTTCTCATGAAAAATGAGTAAAACACATATTTTTCACTTCACTTATATATTTACAAACATTTAGTTCTATAAAATTAATGAGAAAAATATGTAGAAAAAATCATTTAATTATTAGGACTACAGGAAAAAAGTGTCCGATTTTTTCCTGAAAAAAACACACAAATAAAAAATGGAATTCCAAAAAAATGTGTTTGGTCAATTAACACGAACTAAACTTGGTCATTAAAGAGATTCAATAAAAAAAGTGATTAAGACAAAAAAAAGTAATAAAATAAGAATGACAACTTATGTTTTTAGACCCTGGTAAAAGACGAGTCTTTAGCCGAGTGATGATTACAATCCTCAGTCTCGTTATCAATATTAAAATGGCGGCCACTGTCGTCATCGTTGGCCAAGTATTGTTCCTCAGAGTCCAAGATCCTCCTGGTCAATTTAATGGAGGATGCATAAATGGTGGCCGATATAATAATGAACAAAAATGACTTAGTTATGTACCACCAGCTGCTAATAACGGGCTGACTATTGCCGTTAAAATAAGTACTAAAGTTTGTGGACTTATGGCTTAAGTCAAGACTACTGTCGGTGACTGTAGTAGTGGTGGTATTAATAATTGAGTCAATACTCGAGGACATAGTACTGGCCATCACTGGTATTGGATCGTCGACAAGATAGTCAACTTGGTTAGAGTCCCTGTTCAAGAGTTTGTTAATAAGTTCCCAGATGGTGCCGCATAGGGCCACGAACGTAACAAACAAGAAGATGATCAAGGTGGTCATATAAAAATTGAGCAAACAATGGTTGTGCTCTTGGCTACGTGCGGCGCCCACCACGCCTAACAAGCTAACTATAATTGTAGCCACACACATTATAAATATGACAATCTCTTCGCCTTCGATGCCCCGGAACTGTTCCGCCAATTTGTCGCCGTCTTCGGCAACGTTGGCCTCGATCAATATTTTGATCCATGGATTGTAGTAAATGATTATTATCACAGACGCCACAAATAGGGACACCAATTGGAGTATTATTAATGAGCATTTAATGGCAAATAATTTTGCCATGGTGATTTATTTATTTATTCTTCTTTTTTTTCTTCTTCAATGGTCACCTTGGTGATGTTTGTTGTAGGTTTTGATTCTTTTGTTACAAATTTTTCTTCTTTATTATTTTGTTTCTTTATTTCTATTGGACACACCTTGGTGATTCCAGTATTTCTTTTTCTTCTTCACTTGAGGTTAAGCGTTGAGGTTGTGGTTGTCTTTATTCTGTATTTACTTTTAAAAAATAAGATGAGCTTGTTCAATTTATTTTTCTATTGCTTTAAATAATTGGCTTAGAATTGAAAATCATTGTTGCCATCCATTGTTGTTTTGAACTAGGTGGTTTTCCCTTGTGTTGCAGCCTTTATTCAAATGAGGCTGTCAATGATCTTGGTGAGTTTCACTATGATTCACCTGGTGATTGTAATTAACCTGGTTAGTTATCTTTTGTTAGCACAGTTTTCAATAGTATTTTATATAAAACAATAGAAACAGAAATAAAACTTATTATTTGTGTTTAAAAGTAATTCATTTATTATTCAATACATTATTATTACTTCAATTCAATTGTCTTTTTCTTTATAGTTGTGGTGTTTTCTCTCAAAAGATCATTTCAATGACCATTTAATTCAATATAAGAGTTGTTAAACAATTAAATTATAGGACAGAATAAGAAGTAATTGTCTTTAATATCAATTAGAAATCAATTGGAGAACAGAAGAGGAAAAAGAGTGAAGACATTTTGATGTCAATGTATTTATTATTCATCCAATAATTCACTAATCAATTGATGTAATTATTATTAATAATAATATAATTAATAATTCAAATGTGAAAAACACTGTAAATATTAAGTAATAGAAAATAATGAGTTCAGTGAACAGCACATCAACACAAAAAAGCACAGTTTTTGTATATATATTTCAGTGAAACACAAGTCATAAAATTTTTAGTGAACATACACTCAATTTTATTGTTATTTATTTTAACAGCTTTTTTTGAGAGAAAAGACTTGAAATAAATTTATTTTTCTTTAAAATGAATTAAATAAAAATAGTCTCAAAACATACCATTGATTTGAAGGGAAAAAAACTGTAATTATAATGAAAACTCCAAAACAAAATGAGATTCCAATTGAATTACACTCAGATCTCAATAAAATCACATTTAATTTTAAGAAAATCACTGATTTATTAAATGAACTAGTACAGATTCAAGCATATTATTGTTCAGTTCATTCATTCATAATATTTAAAAGACAAGCAGACACTGAACTCCAGATTATTTATATATTATTTTCAGTGTTGTGTTGTTAATACTCTTATTTCCATTTCAGCATAGAATGAGTGTGTGTTCGCCCATTCCCTTCCTCTCACTGTTCTCCTACAATGTCTGTGCCACTGCTCAGTACACGGCCTGTCATACACTGTTGAACAGTACATTCACTGATAGACACTCACATATATAAAAACCATAGATTTATAATATTATTTGCAGACACTGTATATGACATAACGAGAGAAGAGAGAGAATAATATTAAAAGACTTCACTTATTATATATAATATGTATTTTCTTTTCCCTTCAATGCAATACTCAATGAATGGCAGCGAAACTGAGAGACTACAAACACAACAAATATTTCTGGTATTTCTTCTCTCCCTCTACTTCTGTATGTGTGTATGAGTCGCGCATTCACTGAACACTAGCGCTCTGCTCAGCACAAGTTTTCTGGTTTTCATTATTTTCTTCTCTCTCTCTCTCTCTCTCTCTCTCTCTCTCTCTCTCTCTATCTCTCTCTCTCTCTCTCTCTCTCTCTCTCTCTCTCTCTCTCTCTCTCTCTCTCTCTCTCTCTCTCTCTCGCCCTGAGCTCTGGTTCTGTGCTGTGCAAAATAGGCTCTTCCAAACATAAGAGTGAGTCCGCTCTCGCGACTCGGCCTCTCTCTGACTCTCATGAATAACACTCGAAAAAAAGAGATACATTTCGAGCGCCCGTTCTTTAAGTACGTAATGTTTTCATTCATTTAAATAATTAAATTAAAAACGATCGTGAAATACATAACCAAAAATAAACTCGAAAACAATCAAGATAATATTAAACATAATAATGTATTAATTTACAGTTTGTTCAAAAAAATTTTTTTTAGAGAAAATGTTCTAGTTAAATAGATAAACATTACGTACTAAGAGTATATATGTAGCGCTCCCGCGTACCCGATGACCAACTCGCCCGCCATATTTTCTATAAACTCATAATTCAATTCTCTATTCATTAGCCTTAAAGTTATTTTACTTTAAAAGTCATTCCAAGAATTATTAATCACTTAATCCGTCGCCACACTTCTTATCATTTTAATCCTCAACGAATGTGAAACTCAACTGAAACTTATAACTGATTTTAAACTTTTGAAATATAAAACGAATTCATTGGCTATCACTCAATCAGATGACTATCAAAGGAAATGATATAAAAGTCAATGAATCGGTCAGTTGGCGCTCTCTTCACTCTTCGGTCTGTGGTCGTCGTCCCATTCACTTCATCGTTCGAACCCAAAGGGCGAACGCATTCTTTTATTGTATTTTATAAGTCCCGAATAGTGGGCACTGTTTTATATGTTTAAATTGAATTAATTTTGATTTGTTTTATTGACTAAAATGTCTTTTGATTAATTGTGAAATACTTATGTCTAAGAATTGATAATAAAACTTATTTTGTATTTTGTATAATAACGACTTCAAGTCATTAACCCACTGATTGAGTAATAGTCACTCAATCGACCAGCGAGTGTTACCCCCCAGACAACCAGCGCTACATATTATTTTGGTGGAGTGTGCCGGGTAATTTCTCGGAGTAGAACGTCTTCACACGATCTATTCGACCCAACAAGTCTTCTCTTCGCCCATCAAATGGCAGACCGACCCAGACTCCGCTCTGACAACGTGAACTCTCCACTTCAACGATTGGCCACCCCTCGTAGGTCTCGGCGGTATAGAAGTCGTAGTCCTATCGATGTCAGACATCAGAGCTCCAGCGTAGACGGGGGCCACTTATCAGAAGACAGTGAATCACATTCAGTTATCAGGGATGATGGAGAACAGGATCAAGAAGGACCACATATTGATGACAACATTGGTTTTGACAATCAAAGAGAAGTCGTTCAACAGAGGGTAAGCTCGAGAGCCGAACAAACCAATTCTCGCGATAGAAGCGAGCCCCGTGACGCAAACAATGAAAATCTTGGCCAACAAAACGAGCAAGATGTTCTGGCCGTTCACGAATTTGAAGCAGAAATAGCTCGATTGACCGCCCAAAGAGATAATTTGCAGGAATTAGTTGAAAGACAACAGAGAGAAAGAGATCGGGAGAGCGCTCGCCTACAACAGGAACAAAGGATTCGATCTCTGCAACAAGAGATTGAGAGGCTTCAGCAATCGACAGACAGGTCAAGCTCCCCGCCTGTTAGACAGCGAAGAGCTCGTTCATCTCCACGCCAGAGGAGTGTCTCCCCACATACGATAGCCCCAACCAATGGGCACCGAAGTGAACAATCGCCTCAAGGGCGAAGACATGTCTATTCTCCTCGCAGTGCCAGCTCGAGATCCACTTCTTATAGCCGTCGCTCCCGCGATCCACAAGTCGATACTGACGCGATTGTTCGAGGAATTGCTCAAGGTGTTAGTCAGGCGTTGAACGCTGCTAACCCGAGCGCCAATCAAGCAAGACCGGTTCAATTGAAAGAAAAGCCGCCACATTTCAAGGGTTTTCCAATGGATCCGGTTGAATGGCTTCGCAAGTATGAGTTGGCAGCTGTAGTTAACGGATGGGCGAATGACGATAAAGTAAGATATTTGGCCAGTCATTTGATTTTGAATGCAAGTACCTGGTACCAAGATAAGTACCAGCTACAGTCACCTGACTGGGACACTTTCCGGACTGACTTCCTGCACGAGTATAAACCAGCCGATTACGCTCATAAGACGCGGCTTAAGTTTTTCAGCGCCAAACAAAGGGAAGGACAAAGTCCTGTGGATTATTTGAATCATTTGTTGCATTTAAGAAACCGCATGGAATTCAGTGCAACAGATGAAGACGTTGTGTGTTGTCTACAAGAAGGACTCGATGACGAATATGCAGCCGCTATTGTAATGGAAGACAACCTCGAGCGAATAAAGAAACGACTCAATAAGTTGTATCAAATTAAGTCACGTGACAAAAACAATGGACGTCATCATAACAAACGTGAGGACGGGCGATACGACGCCAGACGAGACGACAGACCACGTGATCGTCGATACGACGCCAAATATGATAAACGAAAATACGACGAAAAGAGGGATCGGCGCGAAAGATACCCAAGTCGTGATCGTCGCAATGGCAAAGACCGCTACAGCCCTAAAAGAGATGGCGAATTCAGCGGCACCTGTTTTAATTGTGGTCGAGTTGGACATTATTCAAATAAATGTACCGAACCTTACGATAAAAACAAATGGCAAGCAAACAGAGATCAGTTTAAAGAATTGCAATCCAAACGAAATGGAAGACGAGAAGCCTCCGCAGAGAGAGAGCGAGAGCCCAACAAAAGCGATCGAAACCCCGAACCAAAAGGACAGAACAATTACCGCAAGCAACGTTCACAAAACAATAGACGCAGTCAAAAGGGATGGAAACCAAATCAAAGGGAAACAGAGGACACCTCAACCGATTCCGAAAAGGGATGCGATCAGAAGTCGTTCGCCTCAAAGAAGAAAACAACACAAAAGAGTACCGATGAGTCTGATTGTGTTTGTAAACAAATAAAACAGAAAAACTGTTATCCAATCCTTATTCAATGCAAGCGTATCGTCGCACTGGTTGACACGGGTGGAACGTACTCCCTAATGTCCGCCGCTCTCGCTAACCGCCTTAAGCTCACGTATGGCACCTGGAAAGGAATGTCGCTCAACGGAGTGGGCGAACAGGAGGTCAAGCCATTGGGAGTTGTTAAAGATGTCAAAGTCTCGTTCATCAATCAGACAGTAAACTACACGTTTCCGATAATACAGAAACTGAAACCGGATATAATTATTGGCCAAGACCTCATCGATTCTTTCGGCTTAACCATTGGCCCAAATGCCATCACTGCCGATAAAAATGTATATCTTGACGTCAACCGAACAGGGACAAAACACGCCTACAGGAGAACAACTCCTCACAAGACAAGGCCAATCAGCCAAGAGGATAGGGAACTTCTGAATGGCAGACACTTCCCAATAATCCCGGTTCTCAACTATCGCCAAATGGAGAAATTAAAGAGAAAGTGTCGCGAAGGAGGAGGCGATTACACTCCCCCGGAAACAGAAACGGAGTCATCTTCGAGAGAAAACACTCCGCCTTTGACTTCACCGAAAGGAACCACACAACGAAGGGAAACCACTACCGCCCCTAAGAAAGTAATGACAACAACAATTGATCGGATACCAGCGGACAGCGATAATCCCGCCCAAGATCCATTCCCATGGACGGACGTCAAGCTCAGGGAGCAACTTATCCTCGAACCGATGCAGCAAAAGGTTGTGTTGTTGACACTTGTCAAGAGCACTAAAGCCAAACAAATGGTGCTCCACCGACACGAATCGTTTGTCGAGAACGATATCATCCTCGAGACAGGACTGTGCGAAACCGATGAGTACAGGACCGCAGCGGTCCTCATAAACAATAGTCCTTACCAGAAGACATTCGACGCCGGAACCATTGTTGCCAGAGTAAGACCCTGCGTTGAATCAGTTATTAACTTGGGTCGGAAAAACCGATGGAGAAAGAAAAGGCGAAATGGCGTTCAGATGAGTTTCGGGTTAGCCGGACCACTCAGTGATCGAGTGAATGTCACCCCAACTCCCGATGATTTAGAAGCATTCGCTAAATACTTTAACTTGGGCGAACAGTTAACGCCGGAACAACGAAACGAAACATTGAGGTTACTCGCTGATCACCGTGATTGTTTTTACTTAGAGGGAGACCCCAAAGGACAGATCATCGATGAGGAACACCATATCGAGACGGGCACTCAACCACCGATTAGTCAGCGAGCCTACAGAGTATCCCACTATGAAAGAGAAGCCATCGAAGAGCAGGTCAACGATATGTTAAACCAGGGAATTATAAAGCCAGTGATCAGTTCCTGGGCTTCACCTGTGGTTCTTGTTAGCAAACGTGACAAGACCATTCGTTTCTGCGTAGACTACCGGGCCCTGAACGACGCCACGAAATCGGATAAGTATCCTATGCCCCGGATAGACGACGCTTTGGACCAGTTGGGCAAATCCACTATATACTCAACGATGGACGCATACGCCGCCTATTGGCAGGTCAAGATGGCCGAAAACTCAAAGGAGAAGACGACTTTCATTTGTCACATGGGTACGTTTGCATTTAACTTCATGCCTTTTGGCCTTAAGAACGCTCCCGCGACCATGTCCCGCGCAATGGACAAGATATTCCACGGCCTCAACCGAAAGAGTTGTTTGGTTTATTTAGACGATCTGATCGCCCACTCAAATGGATTCGATGGTCATCTCAAGGATTTGGAAGAAATCTTTGCACGAATGAGGGAATATAACCTCAAACTTAAGCCATCAAAGTGTCACTTCGCGAAGAAGGAGGTCTCGTATTTAGGACACCTCATTTCACCACAAGGCATTCGCCCCGACCCGGAAAGAGTTGCTCCTATTAGAGAACTACCGGCACCAAAGACCCTTAAGGAGGTCCGATCATTCTTAGGCTTCTGCAGTTTTTACAGGAGATTTATTAAGAAGTTCTCAAAGATAGCAAGATCATTGTTTCTGCTATTACGACAAAACCAGTTGTTCGTATGGGGCGCTAATCAACAACTCGCCTTTGACACACTCAAAGAATGTCTGCTCAACCCTCCTATCCTCGCACATTTCGATCCGGAAGCAACACATATACTTAGAACCGATGGGTCGGGGGTTGGTATCGGCGGTCACCTAATCCAGATCCCCGCCGGAGGCGAACGCAAAGATGCGCAACTATTGGCATGTGTTAGCCGAACGCTGAGTAAATCCGAGGAAAACTACTGCACCAGCGAATTCGAATGCTTGGCTATGGTCTACTCGCTTTCCAAGTTTCACGTCTATTTAGCGGGTCGTCAGTTCACAGTCGAAACCGATCACTGTGCTCTTTGTTATTTGTTGAAACAGAAAATGAAAAACACCAAACTGGAAAAGTTTGCGATGAAAATTCAGGGATACACATTTGAAATCAAACATCAGTCCGGGAAGTCAAATAGGGACGCAGATCATCTTAGCCGATGTCCAATGGAGGAGAATATGAACCTAAAAGAGTTCGACGAATGGTTCCACGATCAATGGATCGAGTCTGTACCGAAAGCAAGGCCTTTCGCCCACAAATACGATAAAGTTCCCGCAGAGAACGTCGAGTCGAGCGATACGGAAGTGTACGACGTCCGGGAAATCATTCGCCCGAACCAACGACAGCGCAACGACTCAGAGGCAGTCCCTAGATTATTGGATAATCCACGGTTAACAGATACCGAACACAATTCAGTGGCTGAGGCCCAAAGAAACGATTCACAGATTAAGTCGTTAATCGACAGATTAAAGAAAGGAAACATCGCTAAGAAAACAAGCGAACAATACTTATTCTCCCGCGGAATACTGCACCGAAGAACGGTAATCAATGGAAAAGAGATCTTTCAGTTATGTGTACCCGAGAGTAAGATTAAGATGGTGCTGAAGTGTTACCATTCGGGACATCTGGGACAGAAGAAGACATACAACGCCATTAGACAGAAATACTATTGG
>JAQFZM010003819.1:0-10455 GCA_034695785.1 Galumna obvia
ATCGAGTGTTCTCACTTAGTCTTAAGACATATGTCTCAAAATTATCCGGATTCAAACCTTCAATGAGAACAGCATATAAATTTATATATATTTGACTTATAAAATGTTTTTTTTATTGAATTTCAAAATGACCAAGGTACATATTCGATTGATAAAAAAATGTTCAAAATATAGAGCGTTAGAATTAAACTGCATTTGCATTAAATGAGTTTAAAAAAATTAAAATATAGCATAAAAATTACGGAAATTTAAAATTCAATAAAAAATTTTATATTTTCTTAACTTGTTATCAACAAATATTTTGCAAAAAAAATTATCAAGCATTTTTCCAAAAAAAAAACTCAATTCCAAAAACTATTAGAATTTAATGAATTTTATGAATTATTGAAGAGTTAAAAGTTGATTCATAAAAATATTTATATATAAAATGAGTTTAACGCTAATAAATTTGAGACCATTTGAGATATTGAAATGATACTAGGTGTTTTATTGCTAATTATTCAGTTGCTTAAGATTACCGAAAGTGTTTAATGACTTAAATTTTGTCATAATATTATCGATTTAAGATTGGAATAAAAAAATGGAATAAATAAGAGTCCTGTGCCGAAAGACTCACCCAATTCAATGTCCTGATCGTCGGTCAGAATAAATATAATATTTGGTTGTTTTACGAATGAATTATTACGTTTTCGGGAATTTCGGTTAAAATTCTGATCATTGAATAAAAGTGACGACGGATTGATTGGTGGCACTAATTTCTGTTTCCAACTCTTTGTTTGACTTTCTCTGTCCCAAAGTCTCTGTGAAGGACTAGACTCGAAATCACGTGCGTTACCCACCGTTTGGCCATTGATTGACTCATTATCTTTACTTTTATGTCGATTAAAGTGATGTCGATTATGGTTGTGATGATTGTGATAACGACCTGTTTTATGACTGGTCTGAGTATATGACTCTTGGCTCTCACCGTTTTGTTGGTCCAAACCATTTGTATAACCGATTATTAAATAAATAATTAAAATATAATACATTTTCATATTATTTGACAATTCGTTGAATTTATTAGATTTCATGTCTTTTCTCTTGTGTTGAGAACTTCGATAAATATTATTATAAATTGCGACTATTTTTCAGTTAATTTCAAAAAACATTTTTTTCGACAAATATCTGTAAAAATGATTAATATATTATTATTGACATAATTATGAGAAAAGGCTTTTAAAAAATCATTTAATAAATTGAAATATAAATAGTTTTCAGATTATCTTAATTTCAGTATTTTATATAATAAAAGTGAGACTTGAATTCAATGTTAGCTTTTTTTTCATTTTTGGCTCCACTCGTTCTTTCAGTTAATAATTAGTTATTAAGTCATAAAATTTAAGGACTTTTTATTTCTTTTACTTTAAATTTAACTTAACATCAAATTTCTTATCAAATGAATAAACATTTTTCAAATTCAATTGAAAATTAATGTCTTCGAACATAAAAAATAAAATTTATTCAAAGCAGGTTCTTTTAGATACTTTTTAAAAAATAATCCTGTTCATAAAACTATCTAATTAAGATAATCTATAATCTAAACTATAAAGAATTTGATAAGCAATAAATAAATGTCCACATCCATCTAAATCCTGGTTCATTTTTGAAGTTTAAATGTTTTTTTTGAGAATATCCTTGTTTAATTTTTAATAGGGATCGATATATACATTTGATGGGCGGCAGATAAATAGGAAAACCTTGAATTGGTTCCACAAAACTTTATTAAATGAAAAAATCATAAACTTTTAGTACTTTTACTTTAATTTGACGACTCTTTGCTTGAAATCAGTTTTTTAGAGAATTTCACAGAACTCGCAATAACTCAAAATTTCAATAACTTCTCAAAAGTTTGTTATCAAATCATTTATTTATTTGGATTCCAAACACTCAAACAAATAGACTAATGAAAAGTAGGCCTCAATTTAAATCCTATTCTTCAGATTAAGCGTTGATTTCTGGGACTCATTTCAAAAGTGTTTAATTATTTGAATGCATTTCAAAATATGCAAAAACTTTAAGTTTATTATATTCTCACAAAAAATGTTTGATTTCCAGAACTGAACACTATTTCGATAATAAATATTTAGGAATAAATAAACAAATAAAACAATGGAAATGATATGACTAGAGAATAACCGGACAAATGTGTTGAGGATTTCCATATTTGTTTATTGTTCTTACAATAGTTAGTGTTCTTGATAAAATCAGTTTCCAAATGGGGCTCAAATTACACTTAATTTAGAGAAAATAATTCTCATTTGAAAACCAAAAATGTTTTTCAAATTTAAATAATATGTAATTCAATAGAAAATCGAAGTTTTGTGGGAATTAATGATTAATAATATACAGTCAGCCCCTGATTTAACAGGTGTTAGTTTAAACAGAAATTCCTTATAAATAGATTAATTTAAAGCACACATTTTTGGTACTAAAGTTGAATGTTTTTAATTTAAACGGACATCTCAATATAGTTAGATTACTTTCTTGTCACAAATAATCTTGTTATATAGAGAGCCGACTGTATTATAAAGACTAAATCCTTTGGGGTATAAAAAGTGAGCGTAACATAAAAGTGGAAAATAAATGGCTACCATTTGTATTTCATTTGAACATTACGTCTATTATTTATTAAATCATTAAAAGATATTTTGTATTTTATTTTCAAATTTTTAGGTAAATATAATTTAAATAAATAATTAGAATTTTAAAAATAATTTATTACTTAATATTTTACGGCTATTATTTGATTAAATAGATTCAATGGTTACCTATAAATAACATAATTGACGTAATGTTCGGGTGAAAGAAAAATGAAAGCCATTTGTTTGTCCACTTTTATATAAGACTGTCCTTAAACTGAGGTTCGACACAAAGGAATGCCATTGAATCAGTCATTGCGATCATTAGAGTTAATCAAAGACTGTAGACAAGTATTAGAGTTAGATCTAATCAAAAACATAGGACTAATTGCTTATTAAGTAAATGTCTATAAATGACTGATAAGAACAGTTTAAATGTATTTCTTTTGAAGAATAGTTATTGTATTTTATAAAAAATGTGTTAAAAACAACAAAATTAAATATTTAATACAAACCAGACTTTTATGGCTGGAAATCATATTTGGCGATAGAGTTAACGATTGCCGACAAAAAAGGATAACATTTGATCTTAAATCACATCTTTTTATATTAGATTTTTATAAATATTTTATATTAAAAGATTAAAAAACAGTAATATTTGTAATAATTAACAAAATTTTAATAATAATCTTAAAAATGGGACAAAATGTTATCAAAAGTTATTGAATGGTAGCACAGAATATGGTTTGAACAGATGTAAAGTCTAGTTTAGGTTTTGATGATTAAAACAAAATGAAAATTCTTTGGAAAAATGAGTGAAAAGAAATTTGTTTAAAGAAATACAGCACTCATTTCATTGTAAATATAAAGTAATCCAATTTTGTTGGTTTGTTGGGCGCGCTCTCGCTCTCAAACTTTAAATTCTTTTGAAGCACTACTCAGAGAAGACCGGCATATCTCGAATGTCGAGAACTCACTCACAAAACACATTCCATATTTCATTCATCTTTAGAGCTCTTTAGGAGAGCAATAGTTTTAATAGTATGGGTGAAGACAATTACCAATACTATTACTGCTATCTTCTGACTTTACCTCAATATAAACGGTTGAGTTGAGTCCAAATCTCCAGTAATGACAATAAGGATAAATGTGTCAAATAGTGAAAAGGCATTCCTCCAAAATTAATGACATCTGAGCGCTGACCACAAAATTTTTCGTTTATCTTAACTTTATATGAGTTTTGTTTGAAGCTTTAAATTCTTTTGAGGCACTCAGAGATGATGTCTCTCAGGAGTGATCGTATTTTAGAGTTTGAGTCACATAATATTGTTGTTGAGTTCTCTTCCATTTGTATAACCGTTCCCTGAGAGCGCTGGACATACATTCAAATACAAATATTTGAATTAATTTCTTACAAAAATATCTCAATTTATTTAAATATTTTTTAAATTTCTTTTATTACTCAAAAAAATTCAAACATTTTTTGTAAGAAATTTAATTCAAAAAATATTTAAATTTTTGAATTAAGTTTAAAAATATAATAAAATGATTGATAACAGAAAGATTTGCTCTATATTTGAATGAATCAAAAGCTAACAAATTATTCATTTGTAGTAATAATTTGTTAAATTCATTCATTTATTACTGAATATTATTAATGATTGAAATCAAAAGAAAATAATAGACAGAAATGAAAAATTTGTCAAAAATTGTATTTAAAATAAAATTATTAGAAATCTTTCCTTAAAAAACAAAGAAACAAAACTTACGATTTGAACGACACATCCGTTAGGGTTCTGTTCAACGACCGCGTCATATATACCGGCCTTTGATATTAAAGACATAAATAGCTGTAAATCTATTGAACCCCAGGTGTAGCTGAGAGGCGGCAGTGTATGTGTGGGCGATTCACTCGTCAGTTCATGCATTTGGGATTTGGTCAGTAATTGAAGTTTGAATTTGTTGTCTTTTGCTAATAAAGAACCGGTAACTGTTGAAATACTAACACCTGAGCGAACCTCCACTGGAACTAAAGTTGAGGCCAACTGTAAAACAAATACAATTAAAACGTTTATATAACTCATGAGAACTGACATCAGAGTCGATATCTATTCTTTCAAATTTTCTTTTGATCGGAAGTTTTATGACATAATTGCGTTTATAGGACAAGACGTTAGTCGTCTCGCAATCAATCACTAATTCAGTTCTATTCTTCATAAGTGGAGGCGGAGTTGTATAGCTGTGAGGGATCACTAAGTTTTTCGGCTTTAGATCTTTTAGCAGTTTATTTGCCTGAGAAAAGTTCAGACTCGTATCGATCGGACAGTAAACGACACGCATTAATAAGGGCTGGTATGGAGAAAGGGCTTCCATATATGGGAAATCCGGTTCTGAAACGAATAAATAAAATTAAAAAAAAATATAACTAAAATTTATTATTTAAGGAAATACCTGTAAATACAATGAGATTATTAGGTGAGTGACCCCACAGTTCTATCAAATGAACCACATCTCCAAAACGAAGAGATGGATGACCGGTGAAAACAATACACGGCGTCTTAAATTCTGTATTGAAAGTATCCAAACTTATACCGGAAAAATGTTTAAGTCGTCCGCCCCTTATTAGAGATGCGTGAGGGAACGGCTCTATTTATTAATGTTTATAATATAAGTTATAATAATTAAGTTTTACACAAATCAGATATACCTTCAGGAGTATAAACTCGACTCTGTTTACTGCTTGTCAGCCATTCCGCCAAAATGTTAGAGTAGGCCAATGAGTGGTCCGCCACTGGAGATACGAAATACATTGGAGTGGATACGTGACCGCTCTGTTCTAAATGGACGGAAAGACATTCCAAAAGATCGTAAATAACTCCCGACGAATAACAGGGAACTAAAACATTGCCTCCCATTTGAAGGGCTTTTCCTAAAAAAAATATTCGATTATAATTTAAGTTATTTTGAATAAATTTTAATACCAATATTGACGCAAAACTCTCCTAACATAGAATCGGGATTTACGTGAGGGGTTTGACTCAAATTATTCAATATTAAAACGTCTGCATTTCGAAGTGGGATGTGATCCATAGGTTTCGGATGAGTGGTAAGAGTGGATGAGTTCGACAAATACACAATCTTTTCGTGATTACTAGTGATAATCCAATTACAACTACCGATACAATAGCCGGCGCTCAGCGCTGATGCTTGAAGTGAACCGAAAATATCCTAAAAATTATTTCAATTAATTAAAGAATAAAAATTAGAACTGAATTACAATTTGTTCAGAAAAACCGATGACTTTTATCTTTGAAAGACAACTATTCATTTCTTTTGTAGAATAGATTTGTTGCCATAAATATGGTTTACTTGACTGAGAGGTATCGAAAACAAAGGGCAGAGGAATATGTTTATAGACGTGTGCTTTCTTCCAAACTGTGGCCTCTTTTGCTTTTGGGGACCTTTCGATATATCTAATCATTTCCTCCATAAACTGTTTAGCGATTTGAAGCGTCGGTTCAGTTGCATAGACGACACCATTGAATTCTGTCCTTTCGGTGATATACGGAAGGGCTAACATCGACTGATAATTCGATATTAAGATTACGTCGACGTGTTTTAGATTTATTGTCGAAGTCTGTCATTCAATTAAATCATAAGTAAAGTAGAGAACAATTGATTGTCACTCACTTCAGGTATACAAAACTCTGGAGAACTGTCGACAAAGACTCGTCCGCAGCACTCCTTTAGTTCCTGTTTTCAAACAAAAGTTATCACAAAAGTTACCGACAAAACAATGAAAATACGTTCTCCAGTTGACTCTCTTTTATGTCTTTTGGCGTCCAATTGGGAAGTGATGACAAGTGATTGCTATTATGTAATAAGAATTAGTCTAAACTTTAGTCTAATTAACAATAAATATGTGGAAAACCTGTGAACGAGTGGTAACGGAAGGAATAACATCGTTGAGGTCGTGTCCAGCGCACAGTCGAGCATAACAAGACTTGACTTGAATTTGATGGCATTACACGCTTTACTCGCATTTCCCGATAGACTTATCTGTTGGACAACATTTTATCCCTTAAATTATTTAATAAATTCATATAAAACTTACGAATTTCATTGTATTTAATTACAAAACAATTTGTTTTGATTTAAATGTTTGTCTGACAATAAGGGGTCGTTTCATAATAAACTTTAGAAGAATTCTAATAATCGTTGGATGAAATCATCTCTAATTCTAATAAACTTTTATTTTTATTAAATTATTATTTGAATTCATTTTAAATAAATTTTAAATATTTTGTAATAAATTTATTATTAATGAAAATTGTATTTTAGAGCTTTAAAACTTTGTCAATTGAGAAGTAATTACAATAATATAACCTAGAGCACACTTCCAATCACAATAAACTTTTTATTTAAAACTCAACTCAAGTAAACTTTGATTTAAATTAAATAAAAACTTTAATAAATAAAGCTTTTATTGAAAAACTTTTTTAATAATTCTAATATTTTTAATAATATTCAAAAACTAATTTAATAATTATTTCTTTTCATTTAATTTTAATTAATTTAGAATTTTTAGTCTAAACTTTATAATAATTTTTTAAAGAAGTTTATTAAATATAAAACATTTTGAAAGTAATTAAAATCAATGTATTATTGAATCAAATATTTTTTAAAATCTAAAACAAATCAAATCTTAAGAATTTTAATTTTCTGGAGGGGTTGGAGTGGTTGGAGTGGTTGGAGTGGTTTGCAAAGCATTTTTAGTGTCACTACTTTCAGTGTTCTTCTCTTTTGTTTCTTCATTTGTTTGTTTCTCACTCTTTTCCGAATTCTCTGCCTTTGATTTTCGTTTTTCTGAATCCTTTTCTTGTAGTTTGACATCAGTTTGTTTTTTGTCATTCATTTGATTTTTAGATTTCTTAGAGTTTTCTTTTTCTCCGAATAACTCCTTTCGGGCTCTTCTAATATTTTTGTAGAGCTCTTCGTTTTGAGGGGTTTTTCCATTTCGTTCTTCAGTGGGATATGACATAATCGGAATATCACTTATTTTGACCTCAAATGAAACACTCTGAGCATCAGATTCTTTTTGTAGATATTTATTCCAGGGCTGAGCCTTTTGTAGCTTTTGAATGACTTCAATGCCGTCTTTGAGAGACCAAAATTCACTCTCAAACTGTCCTCCATTTGGAATAACGAGAACAGCAGTCCGTTTGCCCTTAAAGAGTGGATCTTTGCTCAAATCATCGGTGATATGGAGTTCATAGGGTTGGAGATATGGCGTAGACTTTAAGAAGAAGAGGACTGACCGATCTTTTGGTTCTTTATTGTCACGAATAAAATGATTCTTTTTATAACGATCTGATCCGAGAACAGACTTTTCATTGTCTTTAAATTTTTCGTATAACTCTTTTGCAGAATAGAGTTTGTCTTCAGATTCTGAACACACTTTGAAGAGAAGGTCGACATCTGCGTAGACAAACCCTCCCTCTTGTATAAGTGTCCGATTCTGATCCGGATTAATGCTTTTGTTTGGATCAATGGTTCCGATATCAAAGACGACAAGCGATGAATTCTTGTTGACATAAAAGCCGACATATTTTGCTTTTGTGTTTTTTTTGTAGTCTTCGTCGTAATTATATCCAAATTTTAATTCATTAAAACCGTTTGGAATACTTTTTGTTGAACCAATAAATCGGGTCCACTCTCTATGTTTTGGATCCTCTCTTGAAGATATTCTTAATCCACAAATGAAATCTCCGGTGTGACCATCAATTCGGGGCAGAAAACTAACTAATGAAGAGATTGGAATCTCTAATGCCTTTTGATTGAACTGAGGATAAACCATAGCATAAGTTTTGGGTCCTTTCGTTGTTCTGTGAGTATTCATAACCAGAAAGAATCCGGAAGTACCCAACTTTGGTAATAAGTCTTTCACTTTTTGGTCAGTCAGGTCTTCAAGATTGAGTAAACCCCCGATCTTTGCGTAGAACTTGTATTGTTCCGATGCGGCACAGAATTCCTTTTTGTCTGTCAGATAAATAGCTGCCTCTGTATAACCTTTCTCATTTTTGAACGTTTCTCGAACAGCATATCTGGTCGTGAATTTGTTTAAACTAATGCTTTTGAGCGCCATTTTAAGACAAGAGAAGACAAGAGTTGTTTAAAATTTCAAATTCTATTATAAAACGTTTATAATTTAACTTTAGATTAATTGTTCGCTCATTCAATCATTTTCTCGAATTTCAATTATTGAATAATTGTTTTCCTATTTTTACAAACTTTAATAACAAAATGAACAAATGGTCATATAATGTAAGCATATTTCATGATCACTACCTTGGTTAATTATATTTCATTTTATTAAAATGAATAAAAATAAAACTGCAAAACTATATCATACAATTAGGAATTATAAGTTATAAATTATAAGATATAAAAATATGTATAAAATGTATAATTCCTGTTAAATGAAGGCATTATTATGTTTTCATTCTAGAAACTCAATTCATTTTACCAAAATTAGCAAGTTTAAAAAAATTTAAGCCCAAATTATCTCAAATTGTCCACTTTATACGAAAAACATGAAATAATTGTAATGAATGGGTCGACAAAACAATAAATAAAAGACTAAATGTGTTCAAAAGTATTACAAAAGAATTAATATTTAAATTTAAAGTTTATATAAAGTTTATGTACTTTTATTTCCATCAGAAATTGAAATAATTTGTTTACTTTAGATTTAAATATTAACTAAAATCTTTTAAATAAGAGCAGATATAAATTTATAAATTATACTAGATGATCTAATTAACTGACCTATCTTATACAAAATCTAAGAACCAAAATCCATTTCCATAGACAAAAATAATGTTAAATAGAGACCAATATTATTAACTAACGTTTGTTATCAACTCTTAACTTAAACCAAAACTTTGTCGACTAAAAACTTTCAAATAATGAAAAAAATTGAAATAATCTATAGTTTTAAAAGTGATGTCAAAAGTTTTATACAAAATAATGACAATTCATTGTATGAAAACTTAATTCAAATTAAAAGTTAAATTAGTAATAATGGGTTGAAATCCTTAAAACAGTAGACAATGACTTAAATTATTGTAATATTTTGTTATTATATTATATAATAAAAATATTTATAAAAAAGATTGATATAAGATATAATTTATATACAATTTTTTTTATAAAAATAAAAGGACCTATCTTATGAATTGACCTATGTTATTAACTTGTTATTATTGTAACTATTTTGAAATCCCGATTAATTAATTAGATTATTCACTCTATAAATTAAATATTGGATTCATTCAAATTTATTAGAAATGATTAAAATTTAAAACTATTTTACAGAAAATGATATCAAAAACAAATTCAGTTTTATTTATAGATATTATTTTCTAATAAATTTATTTAAATATATTTTGAGAGAAATTAAAACATTAATTCAAAATATGTTTATTGTCTAAAATGGATGTCCACCAGAAAGTGGTAAAAGTTCTGCAGCGGTGAGGGATGTGTTATAGTTTGGAATTGAACTGATGTTTATGGTCTGAGAATATGGATTAGAAGGGTTGTGATGTGCCAATGGAGGGGACATTTGGGATGAGTTTATATCATCATTTGTTGCACTTAAATAATATGATGAGGCAGTAGTTGAGTACTGACCCGTTTGGACATTGAGTGAAGAAATGGTAGAAAAATTTGGATAATTACGTGAAGACACGAGTTTGGCGTTTGGGTTGTGTTGTACTGACATTAAACCAGTTGAGAGTCCAGTCGATAGTTTTAATGGGATATTATAGGGCTG
>JAQFZM010003820.1:0-10453 GCA_034695785.1 Galumna obvia
CGCGCAGACGGGAAACTTTTTAGTGCGAATACTGAAGACCCTGATCACAATGTGATAAATGATTTGAAGATATATCCAGGCGAATACACAATAACAGGATTGTTGAAAGCTATAAATGAACAGTTTAAGAAATCAGAAAAAATATTCATAATCATACCACATATTGAAATCAATGAAGTGCGACAAATTGTTAGAATAAAACCTGGTCTTTTAAAATCATCAGCGACTGTATATAGAGGGCTTAAAGCCGTACCTCATCTAGGTGAAGAGATTGAAAATCTTTTAGGTATTATAGATAATAAACATCCAAACATACTCGAGCGGATGAAGCTTTGGCAAAATGAATATGTGTCTTTCGATAAAGGATATTTTAAAGGATATCGTACTGTTGATATGAATGCAGGATTTCATTCAATCTATGTTTATACTGACATAACTGAAGACAGTTTTGTGGGCGATCAACTTGCACCTGTATTAAGAGTGATTCCGCCTCAAAGAGTAAAATGGGGTGAAGTTTGTTCAGAAGCATATATAAATCCTCATTATATACCGTTGCGTAAACGAAATTTTGACACAATCGAAATTGCTCTTAAAGACGACACTGGTAGTCCTATAAAATTTGAACAGGGGCGAACTGTGATTAAATTAATTTTTAAAAAATTTGGATAAGAATGGATCCTTATAGTGAATATTATACCTCTCAAGCGGGGTCTGGATTTTCTCCTTTTCATGGTTTCCAGTATCAGAGAGGTCATGGTTTTTCGCCTTTTCAAGGCTATCAATATCAAGGCGGTAACGGTTTCTTTGGTACTCTGTTTCAAAATATAATCAAACCTTTTGGTAAATATCTGGGAAAACAATTATTAAGAACAGGTGTTGATGTGGGGAGCGACATGTTATCAGGAGAAAATTTCAAAACAGCTGCTAAAAAACAATTTAAACATACCACCAATAGAATGATGCAAGATGGAGCACAAAGATTGCAGACATATGCTCAAGATGGTTCTGGTAGAAGGCATAAAAAGAAAAAATCTACCAAAAAGAGAACAGTTGTTAGAAAAACCTTAAAGAGAAAAGCCGTTAAAAAACGTAAACGTGTGAAAAAGTTTAATTTATTCTAATGGCGGCCCTTCATAAGCTATCCACTGTTACACCACTAAATACTTTTGATTTATTTACTGTACCATCCACTCAAGACACAATAATTAGAGATGTGTTGGTTGAGCACAGACCGATATCTGCAGTTAACTCAAAGAACCCCTTTGAGTTTCAATTTTCCACACCTCTTTACTTATACCCTCGTCTGGACAAGACACGCTTAAGAGTTCGTGCTAAAATTGAAATTGAGTCTACAGATACAACAGTTTTGAGTAAAGCTTCGTGGGCTAATGTTTCATTAAATAAAAATGCTGGAGGGTTTATGTTTAAACAAGTGGACCTATCGATTGGCGACCGTATTATCTCTCAATCTCACCATACTTATGGATACACTGTTGATGTAGAGAATAAACTTGGAAAAAGTTCAGAATTAAAACAAAGTATATTAGCTAATAGTCTATGGTTTGAAGAAGAGCAGGATAACCCTGAATCATTGTTGTCATCTTATAAAACTTTAATAGAAAATGATGACGCGTCTGATTTTTCAAAAGGAAAAGAGTTTGAGCTTATGGTTCCTATTCATCTGTCTATGTTTCAACAACCAAAAGCACTTGTCGGCGGTTGTAATTTAAAGCTAAGATTTCACCCAAATGAACCAAATATTATTGTTAAAACTTCTGGAAATGTGGGATTGAAAAAATTTGAAATAACTGATGTTTGCCTTTTTATGCATTATGCGCAAGTAAACCCTTCAGTTATCGGAGGTCATCATGACGGCTTAGGACTCTCGAGCATAAAATATCCAATAAGAGAGGCTTTTACCGTTTCGCACACTATACCTGTTGGTTCGCAGGATTATATCATTGATCAATTACACCAAGGTCAAGTACCAAATAGAGCGATTCTAATGCTTGTTGATCACAGTGCTTTCAACGGTTCTTCAAGTTTAAGTGCTAATAATTACCAGCATTTTGACCTTAATTTTGCTGCCTTTTATGTAGACGGAATACAGTACCCTGAAATTGCTTTTACTCCAAATTTTGCTAAAGGCTTATATGCGAGAGAATATAATAGTTTATTTGAAGCAACAAACCAAGACACTGTCGATACTTGTATTACTATTAAAAAGAAATATTACCCAAAAGGTAATGTTATGCTAGCTGTGAATTTTTCATCTGATCTATCGAGCGGATGTTGTGGCAGTGGTTATGTCAACCCTATTAATAAGGGAACTGTTAGACTTCACCTAAAGTTCAATTCACCTCTAACAAAAGCAGTAACAGCTCTAGTATATATGGATTTTGATACTATATTAGAAATCAATCAAGAGAGAAACGTTATCTCGCCTAATTTATAATGGACACCTTAACTATTCAAAAACTTTTGAAAACTTTCAAGTGCTTTAAAGGAGTGTATTCAAGTGATATGCTGCCTAGGAACAAAACTCTTCCGCTAAACATAATTGTGAATACAGATCCCTCTCACAAACCGGGTCAGCACTGGGTGGCTATATCTATCGATAAAAAAGGCAAAGGCGAATATTTTGATAGTTTTGGATTACCACCCCTGGTAAAAGAAATTATTCAATTTCTAGAAACAAAGTGTAAGTCATGGACATATAATAAAACAACACTTCAAAATATTACATCTAAAACTTGTGGAAACTATTGCATTTTGTATATAATTTTCAAATGCCAAAACTGTCCTTTGCGCAGTTTATTGCGCATATTTGGGAAATCAACTAAAGAAAACGATTTGAAAATTGACAAAATTATTAAAAACTTTTCATTAGTAAAGAAGATTGTCAAGAGAGATGGAAAACGTTTGTGCAGTAATTGATTTTCAAGGCTATTGTATAGATAAGTTTTATCCTCGTGAAGTCGCTGTAGTAAACGATGAATATAACTTGTTATACGAAATTGAAAATGGTTGTAGTGACGCAATTATAGCAAAATATTCACAACATATAAGATTCCAGGAGTATTTACATGGAATTCCTTTAGATAATGTTACGGAAGAAGTCAAAAAATTTTCAAAGTTGAATGAATTATTAATAGAGCTACGAGCTGTTTTGCCTAAAGATGATAAACCATTATTTGCTGTTAAAGGTCATCAAGGGAAACAATTACTTGAGAAAATAGGAATACCTGTTTTTGATCTTGAAAAGACTGATTGCCCAACGCTTCAAAAATTTGACAAGTATGACAACAACTGTTACTGCCCCCTACACGCGAATCTGAAACAAGATTCGCATAACGTAAGATGTGCCTTACGAAAAGCTAAACATATCTGGAATTGGATCACTCTTAAAGTTCAAGCAAATTATTTTTTGTAATCTTTGTATATAATTTTGTATTTTTTATATATAATTTTGTAATCTTTGTATTTTTTATAATTTTTATTCGAATAAAATTTTTTTCTTTCAAAAATGTTTTAACGTTATTGCATCCTGTTTTATATAAAGGGGGAGGAGTCTATTTGGTGTATTTTTATTGGTTGCTTTGAAAAGCGACCCTAGAGAGAGAGTGCTTAAATGTTGAACTCTTACGCTTAAACCGGCATTCGTTGTATTTTTGTTAAAATGGCTACTTCAAAACAAGCATCTGCTCCGCTTTACGCTAATAATGGATGGAATGTCCTTTATGAAGCGATTGTGGCTAAAAGAGAAAAAAGTTCAATTATTTTAAAAGTTAAACATCCTAATAATAGGCCAGGATTTCCACTCGTCGATATTCGAGTCTATCTCGATAGTGGAAGAGCAACAAAGTATGGCTGTTGTTTAACTAATGTGGAATTCTTTTTCTTTGAAAGTCAACTAGAGGTGGCTAAAACTGAAGAAAAAACACTCAATAACGACATCAGTCTACGTTCATTGGTATTGAGACCGTATAAGAAAACTGGTGGTGTTCAAATCGTTCAATATGTGAATGATAAAAAGAAATCTATTGTACTATCAAAAGATGACATTAATTTCATCAAAAGCAGTTGTGATGCTTTGAAAAAAGTAATCGACTTGACATGTGTCGAGAATTTGTAATTTGAAAATGAAAATAAATTTTTTTTACTAAATTTTTAGTGTTGAGTTTTTCGTCCTTTGTTGTTTAAACTGCGAATGTTCTGAATTTTGTTTTAAAGTGCTGAACTGCAGTCAGCACAACACAGTTCGAAATCTTCGTTCCTACAGTAAACATGGCCAAAACTCTGATATTTATTGTGTTGGACCAGAGCGGTAGTATGCTCTTTAAAAAGTCAGACATTATTGGTGGTTATAATTTTTTGATTTAAGAAAAAAAGGGAAGTGTTGAAAATGCTGAGGTGCTACTTGTAAAGTTCAACTCAATAGTCTCTAATTCAGATGTCGAAAATTTCAAAGATATTAAACCTCTCACTGAAAATCATTATTTACCTAGTGGAGAGACTGCTTTATTGGATGGAGTTGGCCTTGCTATTAATTACGATGGCATTCGAGCAAACAAAACAGGACAAGTAATTATTGTAATATTTACTGACAGCGAAGAAAACTCTTCAAAGTTGTACACTAACCACGATGTATGTGAAAAGATTAGTAAAGTACAAGAAAGGTTTGGAAATTTCTCTATTATGGTGAGCGACCTGAGATGTGATGTCGTGAAACAGGTATGAATGTGGCAGATTGTTGTAGCTTTGATCACGTAAACCCGAGAAGAACTCTCTTATCGGCAAGTACGACTTTGGGCGCTCGTCTGGGTCAATGTTTTAAATAAATTTTTGTATCTTTTGTATTCTTTTGAATTAATCTTTTGTATCTTTTATTTGTATTTTACATTTGTATCTATAATTTCACATTTGTACTTATAAAATAAATACATTCGAAAAACAACTGTTTTTATAATATTTTTATTAAATTTTTCATAATTTTTTGTGTGCAAATTTTACATAAAGTTCCTGTTTATGTGTGTATGCTATTTTTAATTGCTTTTCTCACGTATTGAAAAGCAATTATTTTTATAATTAAAGTTTTCACTATTTATGCCGCAGGTTTGAAAATCAATTATTTTTCTAATCATTGAGAGCACTTATGCCCTCAGGGCTTTTGGGTGAGTACTGAAATCTAATTTAATTAAAATTTTTAATTAAGAGCTGTTAAGTGAGTATGATTGATTATAGTTGAGAAGCAATCTTTTGCCCTCAGGACTTTAGGGAGACCGGTGAAAAATAATTAATTTTTTAATTAATTCTAAGAGCACTGAAAATCAATTTTTTAATTAAAATATCTAATTAAGAACTCTCAAGGATAGATTATTGATTATAGTTGAAAACCACTTTATTGCCCTTAGGGCTTTTGGGGAGACCGGTGCAACTGTCTATAAACTTGGGTGAGATGATTGATGGGACACGCCTCTAATTAAAATTTTAATTGAAAATAGGTTCTCAATCGTCCCAAATCTACTTTCATATATTTCTTAAGTCATAGCAATTTAGATTCTTGAATGTTTATCACATTTATAAATCATTAATAGGATATATTTGGTCTGGCAAAAATGGGTTTATATGTTCAAGATATTGATTGTTAAACTATTAAATGTTCCTTGTTCTCTAACTGATTTTAATAATCTTGATGTTATTTTGAACATCTATTCTTTCTAAAGTTATGTAATATAATGGTGTGCGCTACTGGAACACACGCTAAAGAATAACAGGTGCCGGCTCTGACCTAGGGGAGATTACCCTTTGGACCAATAGATACGCAACGGCTCGCCAGATAGTTTCACCGGTAACTATCAAAGGAAAGGCAGGACACACAGCAACTGCCCGACAGGTCCTACACAAGAACCGAACGACCCGACACACGAGTCAGATACCACACACAGTGGTATATAAAGCCCTACACAAGAGCTACAGTCTCGACACACAAGACTAGGAGTCAAACACTCGCTAAGAGAGTAACTAATTTAATGACTTTTAATTCAACTTTTATTATTATATTTTATTTAAGTTAATCGACTCCATTATAAAACTACAATGAAAGACATAAATTGTAAATCACCACTATGTTTAACAAAATAATAGTATTAATAATTTATGAATCCCAGAATACAAACAACAGTTAATGTATGTAAAAAAGATAAATAATGTTAACATCCCAGAACGTAAAATAACCGATTTGTTTAATAATTTTTTGAGCAAAAACTGTAAAATTATATGTAAATTGTGAAAAGTTGTATCAACAAATATATTTTTCCCAAAAGGCAAATAATTCTTATCAAGATAATTATGAAATTAATAAATCATCGGAAGTAAGAATAAATATATTAGAAGTTCAAAGTATATATAAATTTCTAATGCCTATTGTTCAAATTAATTAATCAGTTGACAACGAATTGGAAATAAAGCAATAATATTTATGCAAAATGATAAATAAACCATATAAAATTTTGAAATCATTGTAAACATAATAACCAATTTTATTGAATAAAACTCTGATTTTTAAAATTACTGATGGATTAATTAACCAATAAAGTTAAATAAACCTCGTACTAGTTAACGATATAGTCCTTCGGCTGTATATTAACTGATTCATATTTCTAAATTTAAAACTGTAACTTAAATTTATTTTTCAAATATGTTCTATAAAATGTTTAAGGAAGTAGCATCAATGGCCGAAAATCGACCTAGCATTTTATTTATTATAGTTAAAATAATTAGCAAAATAAGTTTAAAATTAATTTAAATTTTATTTTCACAAGTCTCACATTATATTTGATAATTGTTACTAGATTAAATTTGTTTATTTTGGTGTTATATAAAATTTTCAAAAAAATTATGATAACAAACAATTTGAGAACAATAAATATTTTAATATAAACAAAGAAATGATAGAGACTTAACTTAAATTTAAAATTATCATTTCTTTCAAGATAAACATCGCTTTTAAAGTTGTTAATTAGGTATAAGCAATGCTTTCTATACCTTCAATAAACCAATTCCTCCCAAAATAAGAACAAACCATTTGCGTAATATAGTGAAGTACTAAAACATCAAGGTAAATTCAAAAGTTTAGTCTTTCAAAACAAATTTATTTTGTTCAATCAACAAATGTTCAAGAAGCTTTCTTAGTGCTGAATACTTAGAAACAGGCAAAGCAAAGATATCAGCTTCGTCATTTATTAGCATATAAAATCCAATTGATAAAAATTAATAATTAATTTGATTTTGCCTCTGCTTAAAGTTTCCAAATAATATAATTCTATTCCATCGATCGGGGGAAAAACATCCGACATATTCTTAAAAGTCCTAAATATGGCAACAATTTTAAAATATTACTCTGATCAGAATCATTTTAATGAACAAGTTAGTCTTACGAAATTCGTTCAAAAAATATTTTAAAAGATCAATTTTTAAGGCAAGATTTTTAACAAAAGTCAAAAATAACCAAAAAGTCAAAAAAGGTTTTAAAATTGACTTAAGGTTTAGAGTTATTTGATATAAAATAGACAACAGAACAGATCGCTAACCACTAAAATTATAAGGGAATAACTGTTAAATACAAATTGCTTAATATTTAATGGGAAGAAATAATAAATTTTGTGAAACAACTTCGACACATGTGGAGTCTTATAGAAACAAAATACCCGAAAGTTGAAGAATAGTTGAGATAACTCATAATAATGAAGGAAATGAAGGTTTAATAAATTGACAAAATTAAATCTCAAAAATTGGCAGAAAAAATAAACTTTAACGGATTTAAGAGTTGGAAAAGTTATTTTGTTTTATTAAATGAAAAACTGTTGAACAAATACAATACCATTAATTTTATGGCCAAAATCTAATTTTCAAATAAAGATTTTAAATTATTCAATATTTTATTCTTTGACTTAATATAAGTTAAATTCGATTTTAGTGAACGATTTTTAGTGACTTAAATTGACTTAAATCGGTTCACAAATTACATGATAATTTTTCAAAAGAACTGTATATTAAATACTCTATAATCATATAATAATTGTATGATTATTATCTAGAATTAAATATAATCAAACATTTACACTTTAACTTAATCATATGTATCAAATATCATGCTATATTGCATAAAAAATTAAACCAAATAAAATTTTTGTCCTCGCAGCGATTTGGATACTTTTAAGTTATATTAATTAAAAAATTAACAAAATATGTTTAAAATTAATTAATTTTATTATAAAATATTTAATTATTATATCTAGATTAGTCATAATAAATAAATATTTATAAACAGTAACTTATTTTTGAATAAAATGATTATTATATTGAAGTTAGATAAGTTAATAAC
Source organism: Galumna obvia (assembly GCA_034695785.1). Lineage (NCBI taxonomy): Eukaryota > Metazoa > Arthropoda > Arachnida > Sarcoptiformes > Galumnidae > Galumna > Galumna obvia. Next base: position 8,387 of record JAQFZM010003820.1, read on the forward strand.
CTGGTCAATTATTTTATTGTTTAAAAATATTTTTATATTAATTTTGAAATAATTAAGAATCATATTTAATATTATAATAGTTTCCAAATTTATTATAAAATAAGTTTTTAAAATAAAATACTAATTTTTAAATTTTAAATTTTTTTATATTGGAAATTTTATTTTAATGATTTATTAGTCCCTTGATAAAATTTGTCTAATATTAACTTTAATAATTTTATCTTGATTATTTATTAAATGGATTTAGAATAAATTTTATAATTGAAAACAAGCTCATTAAAGTAAAAATTAAAAATCTAGCTAAATTTTTCATAGGATGATTTAATTTATTCTTCTCGGAAAATACTTAAAAGAACAAAAACATTTGAAATGTTAAAATTAAACCAAGAATTTCTAATTTAGCTTGATAGAATAATATTTTTAATTTACACCTTTAGTTATTTTCCAAGAAAGTTAAAATACGTGTTTAAATAAAACATTTCAGTCTATTTTAAAGCTTGAATTAGAAAAAACCGGTTTATTTGTTTGAAATAACCATATATTATAACTTAGATTCGGAATTTTTAAAGTGTGCGCTTGAAAATATGAACAATAATTGATTGTCATTGGTCAGTATCTTTTATTATAGAGTTTGATCATGATACAACGTAAAGGGAAAGGTCAAATATTAGTTATATTTTTATTATTAGAGGGTATGCTTTTTTAATGAACTTGGTAATAGTATTTGAGAATGCAAAAAACATCGCTACCAACATCGCTACATTTGCCGAATCTAAATTATAACAAATATATACACTCCAAAAAAATTTATTTGTAATTAATTTTGTAAATTAAAATTGTAAAATTATTTGTAAATAGTTAAAATAATTATCATTTTAAACATATCTAACTTTATTATAAAAATAATTTAATCAAAAAATAATTTACTGTTTGTAAAAATTTGTTTAATATAACTAATCTACAAACAATGAGTAAATATGTTTGGATAAAATAAATTAATTTTAAACATATTTTGTTAATTATTTAAATTAATAAAAATAAAAATAATCCAAATGATTTAACTATATTTAAATTAATAAATTATTTTTAAATATAATAAATAATATATATAAGGCAAAAGAATTTGAAGTTGTTATGATAAACAATTAGAGAATTTACAGTTGGCAAACATTTAGCTTGCTATATGTTTCTATTTGATCTCTCAGTGCATATCCCGTTTTTAAGCATAATTTAGTATTAAATGTTTTGTTGTCTTTTAAATATAATTATGAAAACAAAACTCATTATAAGTTTCAGTTTTTATTTTATTTTCATATATTGTGTTTGCATTAAATTAAAGATTTTATTTCAATATTTAGACTAATGATATTATTACTAAATTGTAGTCCATTCCTTCCTTTGTACCTTGTTTATTTAGTAGCAAATATAATGTTCATCTTGGACATTGCCCTACCTGTTATATCATATTTTTATTATATTATTCATTTCGTTATATTCTGTTTAAAACTATTTTTTAGTGCAGTCCATCTTTAGTTAAGTGATTATTATACATTGTACTTAATATTTGGGTATAAACTTGGTCTTTTAATAAGTTTGCCTAACCATTCTTAAACTAAAAATGGATGTAACTCTTTTAAATTACGTGTGAGTTATTTTTAAAATTATGTTTTAAATAAAAACCTTTAATAAATTAAATAGAATTAATTTTATTGGCTATCATTCAATGAAAAAGAATTACTCTATCACTTCAAATTACTGCGGAATTAGTTCTTTGAATGAAGACTATAACTAATTATGTTTCAAATGGCATAAGAATCTCATCTGTAGGCCATCAAATCGTCTTTTTTTGAAAAGGAATAACATTTGCGGTGATGTACCCTATGATCACATTTTTTGGATGAACAAAATAAATTTTTTTCGGGTATTTTAAAAAATTTTAATACAGTAAAATTCCCGAGTTGTTACCTTCTGTACTTTTGATAGCTCCTTAGTGTTTACACTTATTCATAGTTTGGCGGACCCGCTATACCCCATAATGTTAAAGCCCTCCCGAGTAGTTTATTCCTC
>JAQFZM010003821.1:0-10451 GCA_034695785.1 Galumna obvia
CTAACTTTTCGGCTCAGGGGGGGGGGGTATTTTGAAATACCTTCCCTCTTTAGCCATCTATGCTTTTTACTATTAGGAAAAGTAGTTGCCGTTGATTTAATTTCACTAATTTTCTCTTTAGATTTACAGCAACACAAGAATGACATCAAAACTAAGACAATAACAACTATCATGATAACAATATATAATAAAAGAAATTATTTGGATTTAGGCTCTGGAGTGGAGACAAAAGTTGTATCGCGACCGCAATAAACTAATACTAACTAACACTATTAGAACCACCAAATAATACATAGTAGTAAACACGTTGATTGAACCGTCGCGAATTTAAATGATCTCAATTTCATTAGAAAGCTTATGTTTCAGGCAATTGATTGGAATAAAAATTATCAGCCAATGGCATATTGTTCCCATGAAATTTGCCAGATTAAATTAACGTTTAAAGCTTTAAAAAAAAGATCAAACTTTATCTGATTTATCATTACTAAAAGCAACTTTTGAACATGATAACATTACATTAGAAAAACTCTGTTATACATATTTTTATATTGATATTCAACCAAATAAAATGAATTCAAAGTTCAAAATGTTCAAGTTTAATAAATAATATGATTATTCTCAAACTTTGCTTATGGTAATGGTAAATCAGTTCAACATTTATCTTACTTTAAAGTTTAAACCCAGATTTTATCTGGCCAATTTCACGGAAATAATAAGCAATTGGCTGATATTTTTTGTATCGATCAATTCTATGAAACCTAAGCTTCCCAATGAGACCAAAATTATTTAAATCTGCGACTGTTCAATGAACGTGTTTACTACTTAGTTGTTATTCGAGGGTAATGTGACCAAGTCAAATTTTGAAAATAAAGCATTTTCCCTTTAGAAAAAAGAGCGAATAAAGCATATTTTTAAAGAAAAATAGAGCAAAAATAGAGCGGTCTTTTATTTTCATTTATAGTTTATTAATTATAAGATTTATTCCCTTTAATATATTTTCATGATTTTTAATATATTCTTTTAGTTCCACACAATTAAAAAAAATTATTTAAAATTATTCAAGATATGAATCGCTGCCTTAACTGAAACGATGGATAATTAGTTCTTATCAGTTCAAACATTGGAGAATTAGCTAAAACTCTCGAACAAAGTATTAACAAAAGGTATAGACATAACCGCTTCGATTAGAATTAAATCATATGAATAAGATCGTAGAGATTGAAAATGGCTAAACTACATCTCAATACAATTAGCGTTAAATTTATCTTTTCTTTCTAAGGCCAAATTCTGTTGTCATCATTTCATAACAGAGCCTCGCGAAACTTTTTATAAATTTTTTTTATTTTGAAGACATTTTTAAAAATAAATATAAAATAAGATTTAAAATTATTTCATTCTTACTTAAGTGCATATTAATGCGTTGAATAAAGCTATTCACAAAAAATAGCGAACACACATTTCAATAAATAGATGATAACATTTAATGATTTCATATCAAAAATATATAGGTAACTTTTGTTAGAATGGATGTTCTCTTCAAATTGTGTTCGCTTCTTTTACCTGAATAGCTTTGCATGTTTTATTATTTTTGTATTAAAAAATATCAAACTTTGAAATGATTTACAATTTATTGTTTAAAATTTTTATTTTTATAACACAATTATAACTTTAAAAAATAATCTCATATATGCTTTATTAGAAAAATAAAGTAACATAAAGAATTTGTGAAAAAAGAGCAAAATGCTCTTTTTTAAAGCATGTCTGGCCACTATATTTGAGAGAATAGACACTGGCTTCTTGAATATGTTTCTCGTTATCGATAATAAAGTTCTTTTCTTTCTTTCCTTTATTCCCCTCATAAATGCATTGTTAAATTGATTCATCTTTTAAATTGAAAATTTCAAATAAAATAATAACTTTCTGCAAAAAGTGTGTTATCAGGTATGAAAATAATGACTGAGTTTTATGATTTATTTGCGATTTTCTAATTAACATTAAATGTGAACTTAAGAACTTTCCTTAATAAACATAAAATCGACGCAAAAAGATCCCGGAATCTTACTCCAAATGGACTTATCATTTAAGCAAGGTTGTAGTTGAAATTTTTAAGTCAAATTTGTATCAATTAATAATCTCTTATTCTTGTTTATAAACCTTATTAAAGATTTAAAATCACCTAGCTATTTACTGCGATATGCTTATTTTTATAAGTTTAGCCAAAAATTTGTAAAAAATTCAAAAATCACCCTTTTATTTTTAGGCCGTTTGATATTTTTAAAAAATTTTAAATATATCTTGTACAGAATTGAAATTAGAAAAAAGAATTTTCTAAAATTTTTAATTGAATTTTTTAATGAAATATATTTATAATAAATTGATGTTTAATAATTATATAAAAATTATTAAAAATATTCAATTTATATTAAAATAGAGCTGCAATTATTTTTGAGTTAATATAATTATAAGTCTAATATCTCAACTAAAAAATGTTATTTTCGTCGATTACCAAATATAAAAGTTTTACTTCAGGTATATATTTTATTATTCTTAATATAAAATTACAGTTTATATTATATATTAAATTATTTGTCATTATCTTTTTGTAGTATGTAAACCTGATTAACATAATTTGAATTGATAAGTTTTCAGTTCACATTGAATATGATGTCATTGTATGTTAAGTTGTTCCTGAGTATAAATAAATTTTCTTATTTCTCAAGCTAATTTCACATAAATTAAAATAAATAACATTTTTAAATTATTTGCATTTGGTAATTGTAGGTATCCTGTTTATAATAAGCAAGCACATCCCTTTCATGAATAAATTTTGTATTGAAATTTTATATCTTGTCTAAAAAGTATATATATTGTGCTTGTTACTAATCAACAACTCTTATGTTTATAGCCCTCTTTATGTTCATTTAATTTTAAGTCTAATATATGTTTGTAACTGTGCACAGTTTTTCTAAAAAGATGTTCTAGTTCATTTTGTATTTTATTCATTATCTATGTGCCTTCATAATTAAACATTTTATAATTATTTTATTAATCACTCTGAGATTTTGGCACTCATAAGAAAAATGGCAACAAATTGAAATTTTAGGGTTATTTTTGTGACACAACAAATTTCGTTTTGGCAAAGAGTTTTTAATATATTTTTGTAAATAAAATTATTTTTTCAATAATTTTTGATTATTTTTTTACTTAAAACTAACAATCTAATATAAAATTTTAAATTTAATTCAATAAATCTATTATCTGTTTGAAAAAATGAAAAAATGATAATTACTTTATAATAATCTAAAATTCATTTTATTTTACTTTTATAAACTTTTTATTGAAATCCTTAAAATATTATAGAAATATGATTATATTCTTTAAATATAATCATAAGGAAATGAATTTTAGATTAATTTAAATGTTAAATGTTATCGGCAACTATATACTATTACAAAATAAATATGTAACAAATAAACTAGTTTTTGATAACTTAGTGGGAATAAAGATGCATTACCCGCATAAAAATGATAATCTTGGTTAAATTTAAGTAAATTTTCTATGTAAAATAACACTTAGTAATTCAAATTTACTATATCAGATAATTAAGAGATTATAATTAAAGATTTAATCTTTGTTGTTTAAATATACATCTTTCATATTATACATTTTAGGGTATATTTTAGCTATTCTGCCAAAACATTTATTGGAATAAGTTTTTTTGAGGCAAATAACTTTTAACCCTGTTAATATTTTTGAATTAAATTTTCACTATTATAGTAATATATTAAATAAATAGTGAATATATTAAATTATATATCTTAATTGAAAATAAAAAATAAGTATCTATTAAAATTACAATAGTAATATTATAAATCAATTTTTAAAAAGTTACAAATTTTGATATGCAAGAATTAGACATTATTTAACAATTTATAACACAATTGAATTGCTTGACAAATTCAAGAATAGTATATTTAAAGAATAGTTTTCCTAATATTAAGCTAGTACTTAATTTTATTAAATATTTAATATTTAATTAATATTTTATTATTGTACTTATTTAATAAATATAAAAAATGAAAAATAAATAAAATTCTTTAAAACAAAAAATATTAAATGGGCTAAAATAAAAATGTTTAATATAAATTACTTGGTAAATTTTATGAATATATTTGCAAATAAAAAATTAGTATTATATAATTATATGTTTCTAAAATAAACTATTTAAAATTCTCTAATCATGAACATTTGAAAAATTTAATTAACCATTAAATAAAATACCGATTTTTAATATTTATGATTATTATTTCATAAAATAAATAATTGATTTCTTTTTTTTGTATTATTACAAAAAAGGTATTATAAAATGTTTTTAATTTATTAATTAAAACATTATTTTAAACATAATATCCAGGTTATATTTATATAGAGACTATATAAAAATACCACATTCCCATAAGTACACCAAGTATACAAACAAATACAATAAAAAATATTGATGTAAATATTCAATAAATAGTTCAGGAGTTTGTCTGTGTATTATTTTAATTGTAATTTCTTAAATATCATCATGGTGTTTTTCGGATTCATAAATATTTTCCATAATATAATAAGATATTCACAATCGTTTTTGAAATTTAAGTAAACATTTGTGCAAATTGTCTAAATTTGCTAAATGTTCGCATTCGTGATCAGTTCCTGAAGTTTAGGTTTAAGTGTAAAATAATTGTCATGCTCATATATAGTTTTCTTCACAATTGTTTTCTTAATCTTTTTAACTAATTTCATGCGTATGCTATATGAATTGGGCAAGAACATTAAACTTATTCACATATAACCATATTTGAATGAGTCAGGAAAGTGTTTATTAATAAAATGTAGTTATGATAGATAAATGGACATTTTTGATAAGTAAATGTTAAAAACGATGCAATAAAACTCATTAAAAATGAATAATATATTAATATAGATTTTGATCAATACACCTATACTTGCATCCAGTAATTATGGCTAAATATTTTTCACTATGTGGCTACATTGACAAGCCTGGGTTACTCTATTAATAACTTGGCATTCTTCCTTTAGTAAGTTTTGAACAAAAGAGACGATACAGTAGGATCAAAGCAAAACGTTTTCCCGAAATTTGTGTCATATCATTAATTTTCAAATTTATTGAGACATACAGTAATTGCCTCTTTACTTGTCGGGTAATTTTGGCTTTTATTTCCTTTAATAATAAAGAGAATCAAATTATTTTTAAACCCCAGCTATGTTTTTGTTTAGATTTTATGAAAATTAAAAATATTTAAATTATCTAGTTTATTTTTATAGTAATTTGATATTCATAATGTCATATTTCAAAGGGTATAAAATACATTCATTTAATTTTTTAATTTTTATAAATTATATATCAAAATTGAATCGACAACTGTTTTTTATGTTTCTCAATATTCCTATTTATTTAGATAAAATGAGCTTGAAATTTTTGAAATATCTAATTAATGAAACAGGTTATATTTAGTGCAAGATAATTACTGTATTTATATAAAGAATTTCCTTACAAAGTCTCAATCCAAAATTATTGAAAGCTGTCTAAAAATGCAAGGTCAAAAGTACGTTAAAGTTTTAAATAACTCGATAAGCATTTTATTACTAATAAGTATTTTTCAGAACTAACCCTTTTTAATTTCTCAACAGATATTTATGCATGATTCAAAAATAAATTTAATTACTAACCTTTTTATAAAAATAATTACTGAAATAGAAAACTTTATTACAAATTAACAATATTTTCGATTCATTATTTATGGTAAATTTTAGTACATATCGTTTTAAAGATTTAATCTTTAATCTTCATTATAAAAGTACCCATTCTGATTATATTATATTTTTTTCATTTAAAAGAATACTAAAATTATAAATTCTCAATCAATTATAGATTTCCTAATATTAAAATAACATTTAATTTGCTTTTAATTAATTAAAAATATTCTTGTTCAATTTATTTATTTATTGAAAATCTCTAAAATAATTCAAGCAATTTTTATTTTCCTTAAAATACTGAATTACATAAAATTAAAATTTTTAAATCGAAATATTTAAAAACTGTTTTCCATCAATTGACATTGTTCAAATGGTATACTTTCGGGCCCCACTCAGGCGCCAATTCATTGTTTCCTTCCAGGTTTATTTTTGAAAACCCTCGTAATTTTTGGGACAAGAGGGTGGTTTGGATCATTTTGTTGTTTTCTTTACCTTGATTTTATGTTTAACTCATTTAGTGCTTCGATTTTACAAAAGAAAAGAAAATATTTCTCAAAATATATTGGTTGACAATATTCTTGTAAATAGAAATTAAATATTAATAAATAAAATGAATTTTATTTTAATAATTTAAAATAAACAAAACTATGCAATAATATTAAACGTTTATTCATTTATTAAGAATACATTTATAATTTAACTTTTATATAAAAGACTTGGTCTAGGATATACAGATATTATTTTCAAAAAAAATTAATTTGTTTATCGAGTAATCTATTAATTTGATCATTTATCTAGGCCATAATAGTAAATTAATTATTTCACCTTTTATTTTAAAACGAAGTATTTGTTTATGGTGATTAGACTTACTTGTTTATTACATCAGGAGAAAAAGAAGTGACATGATCTTTAGCATGATCATTTTAAATTATTTTAACACTTTATACACTTAATTATGTCTCAATTATGAATTAATTTTAAAAAAATTAAATTCAATACAATATCATTTAATATCTAAATTATTAAAACTAAAAAACGTACTATTATAAATGATTTTATAACACTCGATAATAAAATAAACAATAAGAACATCTGTCATTAATAAATTATTCATTTTCTATATATTTTTCATTTACATTCAGTTTAAATTACAGTTTCTTAAATATTAAAAATAATTAAAAATGATTATTTTAATTATTTTATTTTTATTCAAGCATATACAATCCATAAACTTTCAAGTATTATCAATTATTTTGATCGAGTAATTTTAGGTTATTGAAAAACTTCAAATTTTTGCAGGAAATAGAATTTATTATATTAGCTTGTACTTGATAAAATATTTTCATAAAAATTATTATATTTGGTACAAGTTTTAAGGTTTAAGATAGGAAAAATATTATATTTGGATTTCTACGCCAGTGAATCGGGTCTTACCAATTCAAATCAAGATAGACTTCAATTCAATTAATGAGAGTTCAAGATAGAACAGTTAATTATGCTTTTATACCATAATTTGATTACTTTTATAGTAATTTTATTAGTATTTTACAGTTTTAAATATTATTTTTTATGTGAACAGCAACTATAAATTTAAATTAATTAAATTACTAATAATAATATTATTCCTATTAATAATATAAATACTATTTATTAAATAGATTTCAAACATCCAAGATTAATAAAACTAGTTTAAAATATAATTTAGAGTTAATAATTTTGTTTAATTCATATAAATTTTAGCATTTAGTAGTCAAATAGTAGTCTGAATATAAAGTGTCCTTAGCAAAACCCTAAACTAATTTAACATCTGTTTCATTAATTACAAACAAATAAAAAGTTTTTATTACAGTTTTCTATTCATATAAAAATATTATTTCAAAAGATAACAAGATATTTTAAATCCACGACTGTTGAACAAATGAATTTACTGCTGAGCAAAATTTCGGTTAATTAAGACTTTATTCGAATTCAAAATGACGTCAAAATAGACTCTTATCTAATCTTAAATTGAAGGTTCCTTCAAAATATTATTAATTGTCTAAACATTAATTTTACAAACATAGGAACAAATGATAAAATTGTTTTCAACATTAAACTTGTCAAGGATAAATATATTTATTAATATAAAAAGTGGAAGCCATCAAGGTCAAATTGAAAAGTAGAATAACTAACTCTGAACTAAAATAACTAATGAAAATAATTATTCCATAGATAAATCGATTTAAATCAAACTCGATTTTTGTCAATAATTCACATAACAAATTAGAAAGTGCTTGAAACATAAGAACCCTAACTAGCATAAGAATGTGTTTTGAAATCCTTAATTATATTTTTAGTTGGAATAAATTAACTTGATATCATAATATATTGATAGAAGCTCGTAAATGTAGTGGTTAATGGGTTTGACTCCAAACCATGTTTCTGACACATAATGTGATTGCCGGCAATGAAATGAGTGTTTGATTTAAAAGTCTGAAAGATATGACCGTTTCGTAAGAAAAATATTTTTTTTTAAATATTGAGTTTTGGTATAAACTTAGGATTAAACTTAAAATGATAAACAAATATTTTACTGATTTTTCAAACGAAAGTTTTAATTCAAACATTTTTTGTTTAAAATTCTTATAACAATTTTATCAAAACATATTTTCATTACATTTGAACATAACAATAAAAAATTATCCATAATTTTTATTGATTTACTATAATATTGCTGTACTTTCATGCATGCAAAAATATAATAACAAAAAATAATTGTCTATTAAATACAACTTACTTGGAAATGCCCCTACGGGCCGATGGAATTCGATAAAAATAAGACCATGGTTTGAATCGTTAAATAAAACTGAATCTAAAGCTGTAATCATAAAGGGCATATGGCCAATCTAAACAATAAACCAGGGACATAATCTTTGAAACCTTAAAAAAGATCAATTTTAAACTTTAGCAAGATGATTATCAATCATTAATATTAGAGTCCAAGACCACAATTTTTAAGTACCAAAAATTTTAAGTAACCAATAATTTTAACCAAAACTTAAAAACCAAAACCAAATTTGAAAACGTAATGTTAAAAATGACCACTAATTTTAAGTACCAATAAATTTAAGTTACCGTTAATTTTAAGTAACTTCTTAAACCAATTCCTAAGAATTCAGTGCATTTTAGTGACGAATAATTTTAAGTGAAATTCATTCAACAAAAATGTTACAAAATTTAATTTTTGGTTAAATAAAAAGTATTTCCTTATAACTAATTTTCATTGAATAATCACTGAAAATGTCTTCAAATAAGTCAAAATTATTGTTATTATTTTTTAGAGACATTTTCTTCAAATAAATTACAATTCATTTGATGATCTTTTGAATACAATAATTAAAATTTTGATTAAAATGAAATTTAATTCATTAAAAGAACAAAAATAACTGATTTTTTCTCTATTTGGCTAAATCTCATATTTTTTCATAAAGTTCCATAAAAAATTGAAATAAAATTTTGACCGATATTTTTAAGTAACAAATAATTTTAAGCAAATCTCGAAACCAAATCACTTAAAATTACTGGTCTTTGACTGTATATAGAAAGTGTAAAATAATATTCAACTAATGAATAAACTCATATAAAATCAATAGAGATTTTATTAATATTTGGTATTACTCATCAGTAATGATTCATTACTAATGAACATTGCTATTCATCTTGCTAAAGTTTAAAATAAATCTTTCTTTTAAAAGCTTTTTAAACACAGCTTTTAAAGATTTGTTTTTTTTGTAGATTAGAGTGACCATACGCACTCTTTGATTACAGATTTAGATTCAGTATGACCTAATGATTTTAACCATGGTCTTCTTTTTATCAAATTCCATCGGCCCGTTGGGGGCATTTCCAAGTTAGAGAATAAAAACGATATTTTCATAAATGATTTGAATGTCTCAAAGGATTTGTGCGATCGCTATGAAAATGGTTTACGAAAGCATTCAAAAGATTCCAATTCTGTTCTAAAAAGACAGACATCGCGACAAACTTCAGTCGAAGAATCTTTGGAGGAATTGGAGAGAAAAAGTCACTTCGCTCTGCACTGCATATTAAGCGAAACACTTCTTCTAAAAGGCTATTCACAGACTATTCCTTTTATACTAAAAAATTTGGTTAAACTCAAAATCGATTCTCACAACAAATTCGCTCAACTTTTCAATTCAATGAACATTTGATGGCTTTTCAATTGATATTTGCCAACAAATCAAAGAAAACCAATGAATGAAAATTGATTTTTTTTCTGAATAGAATGTGATCTTATTTTTCATTTTCTGGTTATGTATCCCTGGTATATATGACTGGAATCTTTTTAATGATATTTCCTCAAAACTTTTCAAATAAATTCAAGAAATTATTGTATAAATATTTTTCAGACTTTATTTACAAAATATATAGAATTGTCCAAGCACAAGTAATGAATCAAAATTTGAATATACAGTGGTTTCTGAAATTGGAGAGACTCATTATTTTGCTCTAGCTTCTCTAATATTTAATCGAATTAAATTATTTTTCAATACCAAATATGGATTTGTCTAGATTTTCTAAAAATAGAATATTTTTAAATTACCTTGTGATTTTTTTGAATAATTTGTATTTTTGTGTGATTTCAATTTTCTAAAAAGTTAATAAAGATTTGTGTAAATTTTATCTAT
>JAQFZM010003822.1:0-10450 GCA_034695785.1 Galumna obvia
ACATGATGTATTCTGAACAGAACTTTCCTCAAAGTTAAAAGGAGCCTACATTTATTTCATGGAATAATTTTTAATAATAGTAATAATTTGCAGATTTATAAATTTATTATAATTATTTTTATTTGATATTTTATTTTATTCATTAATGGATTCAGTTATATATGAATAAAGTTTTAAAGAGATGGCTAAATGGGGTCGTTTCCCGGGAGTATATCCCACCTTGGACCAAAAATACCTCAACAGGACTTTCAATGCCCTAGGGGAATTTTGAATATCCACTTCAGCCATTTCTGCTTATACATTTTCTAGATCAATTCCCATGGGTAGTAATATTGAATAAACTTAACTTAACATATCTAAAAATAAATTAACTAAAATTAATATTATTTTTTTTAAAAAGGTCTTTCTAAGTTTCAAAAATAAAGAGGTTGAACAAAATAAGCTTACTCATTTTACAACGAAAGTGTTTAGAGGGTCTAGAAATGAATCAATTTAGTTTTAACATAATTGCGATGAAATTTGTTTAGACGGAAAGTTAAGATTTGTTTCAATCCGGGTGTCAAACAGTAAAACACTACAACACAGGGAGAATTCTAATTTAATTTAATAAAAATATATTTCCATTAAAAATTAGTGTTTCAAATAAGAGCCAATTTATATACAAACACCACTGATTTAAAGAAAATTGTACTTGATGCAAAAATAATTTAATAATAAATTTAATTGAAGGGATATTCCATAGTTGTAAATTTAAAAATATTAATTCTATTTTTTAAGTTTTATTACAGAAAAAACGATTTAAGATGGTTTTTTGAAAAACTGTAAATGTATTATACAAATTATTTTTTATTAAAAGAAATATATAAAGAAATTGTTAAAAAATTTTGGTTTGAAAAAACTTTTATATTCTTTTTAAAATTATTTATCTATTTCGAAATTTTTTTATAAAAATCAAATCTTATATATTTAACAATAAAAGCAACATTTAATTTATTATTGATTAGAAAATATTTGTTAGATCTATTTTTATTTTAGAATTTAAAATATTTTTAATTTGATTAATATTATCTATGATTCATGCTTAATATATTTGTAAAAAATTTATTAAAAACTGTAATTTGTTTCTCAATTACATTTAAAATATAACAAAATATAGCTTTCTTTACTTTTGGATATATTAAAAGGACACCTTTTATTTCAATTAATCAAATTTATTTTCTAATGGAAATAATTTAATTAGTATATTTTGTAGAACTGTAAATTTTACCTTAAAAAATTTTAGAATTAAACTCAAAATTTCAATTTTTTAAATGGGTAATTTGAATATCGGAAATCATTTTGTATCATTTTAATTAAATTTGTGTAATATTAATCTCTAAGTAATTAAATATTTTCCAAATAAACATAGTTAAACATATTATTTAAAGTTTTTTAATTTGATATTAGGTTAAAATATTTAATTTAAATTAAAAATTATTTTAAAATTAAAAAATTGACAAAACTTTTTAAGTAATATCGTATTTCCAAAAAGGATACAAACTAAAAGGTAAAGAGAAGAGATGGCAAATAAGGTGGGATTCCGTAATATCTCAACACTTGAGCCTAAAATCGGAAAAATATCCACCTTTAGTCGAGAATCATAGGACCAACCCCCTTAGTGAAAGAGAGGAAAAAACAAGTAAAATCAAAAAAAGAAAAATTTAAGAAAAAAATCTAAATATGGGAAGAATTTTGAAGAAAGTTAAGTGAAAACCTCAAAAAATGCGTAAAATGGATAAAAATCATGCTTTCGTTTGCTCAAATTTTGGTTCTCAAAAATTTTGAAGTTTTTAGTGGTCTTATACAGTCCGCTTCATGTGTATAGATTCACCTTAATATTTTGAGTATTTTAGTAATTATTTCGAATATAAAATAAATCTTTTGATATGAATATCATAAAACAATTTGATAAATATATTAAGGTTCAAAAATTTAAAATGATATGAGGTTTTTTAAAAAATCATCTTGTACTATAATTTAACCGTTTCATATGTATAGATTCAGTCATATTAAATAGATAAATTTTGAATAATGAATAAAGATTTTATTTATCTAATAATTTATTTTATTTCCTTTTTTGAGTGTGAGTTCAAACAAATGAATAGGGATAGAATTAAATAAATTTCGGATATAAACTTGGTCAATTACTTCCCAAGCTGTTAAAATTGCTATTTTTAATTCTTCCTTTGAGTTGAATTGTTTTCCATTTGAATAATCCTTGCGCACAAGATATACCCAAAGGGTTTCTATTATATTTAGGTCTGGATTCTACGCCTTGATTCTGGCCATAAATTTCCCGATTATTCAAATAACTATTGACATCTTTAAAGGATCTATTAATTAGTTTTGCAAACATTCGATTCGACAAATTATCTTTCTTATGAACATCAATTAGGCCTTACTCATGTTTACTTATCATTTTTCCTTTCGGCATCACTAAATTAATCATATATTAATCAATTTTTAATTATTAATGTAATTAAATTAAAATTTATATAATAATAAACAATTGATCCAAATATTATTATTTTAACTTACCTAGATATCTTTTTATTGCAAATTCTATTCAATGAAACTATACAAATGAAAAGATAGATAAACACTTATCAAACAAACATGTGCTCGATTATAAACATAAACACCGGATATGATCTAATTTTTTTGTAGTTTCTATTGCGCAAACTCTACCTTGTTATAAAATTTGAGAAAATTCCCCAAGAAATCGTTTAGATATCAACAGTTTACTAGGTGATTCTATGCATTTTAAGCGGACTGTATATATCAAAGATAAGAAAGAATTTAAAATAATAATTAATCTAAAATAATTTATCCAATTAAACAAAATTATAGACTTATTATAATAAGCGATTCCATATATAAAATGTTATCATATTGTAAATAAAATTTTGCAACAAATTGAAATATTAGACTTTTGCGTGAAAGGTTTTATATAAATATTATTACAATTTTTTAAATGCTGATTTGATTTTTATATTGGATTTTATTATTAAAATTAGTTGAATTAAATAACTTGGAGATAAATTTATAATTTAATTATTAAAACCAATCATTTTTGTATTTTCCGACTAAATCAAATAGCTTTTTCGAATTTTAATTATAAAATAAAAATCATTAAAAAATGAACTAGATTAGCCCTATTTTTTCCCATAATTCCTAAAAAAAATTTTCAACGTTACTACGTTTTTTTTAATTTTCCTGAAGACTAAAATTTAAGCTTAAAAGTGATAATTAAAACCCAAGATGGGGAAGATGAGAATAATTTTGTATACCTTAAATGAGTAAAATATTGTCAAAATGCCTTATATGACATTATAATTAAGAACTGGAGTTTTATAATGAAGATTAATGATTTATCCTTTAAAATATAACTTGCTAAAATTCACCATAAATATTGTATAAAAAATTAATTAATTTGTAGTAAAGGGTTTTATTTTAGGTAATAATTTTATGAAAACGTTAGTCATTGAAACATATTTTTGAATCATTCATAAATATCTGTTGAGAAATTAATCAAGGTTTTCTCATAGTTCAATAATTACTAATAAAACGCTTAATAAGTCATTTATAACATCAAGATATAAAATATTTAGCATATTTCTTATAGCTTTCATAATAATATTCATGATAATTCTCTGGTTATTAATTTAGTTTCGGAAAATCGAGCTATTTTGAGAGCGATGTTTATTGCATCCTTAAATACAATTTCCATGTTACTATAAATATTATACCCTTCTTTTTGAAATTTATTTATTAAATATTTCATCTTTACTATACGTTTTTTGTTAAATAAAATTGAGAAACTTTATTTGACATTTAAATAAGAATAATTCTTTATTTTGGCAAAAATTCATTTTACTAAATTCTATATTTTTTATCCCAGAATATCCAATTATCAATAAAAATTATGGGCCGAAGGTATCATGGCCAAATTTAATTGATTATATAAAATTTGATAAACTTAGTAAATTTCATGACAAGAGTTACAGTTTATAAAATTAAATTATATTATTATAAAATAAATTCATTTAAAGTATTTGTTTAATGAATTAAATATTTTAATTATTAGAAATTTTAATCTAAAAGCCAAAAGTTGAATAATGAATTTTGGAAACATATTATATACCCTAGCTTGCTTGAAAATATAGTTAAATTTTAATTAGAAAAATAATATAAGTTTTATAAAACTTTATCTTGTAATTCAAGAACTTCCTCTAAGTTAAATATTTTATATATAAATTAAGATGCGGAAAATGAAGCGATGTTTGTAGCGATGTTTTTTGCATTCTTAAATTCTATTACCATGTTAATATAAAAATTAGACCCTATAATATTCATTTATATATTTAATATTTAATCTTTACTATAAGTTGTTTCATGGTTAAATCTCTATTATAAAATGTATGTACTGACCAATGATTATCAATAATGTTCTCTAAATTTGAACTCTAAAATAAAGAAATGATTTTAATAAGACCTCAGATTTTTTTAATTTTAAACATTTTTCATGGAACACTTTTGTTCTAGATGATATTTTTAAGCGCGCAATTTAAAAATTCCGCATCTAAATTTAAATATATGAAAACCAATATATCAATGCATCAATGATTAAACTATAAGCAGGGATTGCTAATGGGGGGGAAATTCCGGAATACACCTTAAGTGGCCAAAATTGGAAAACACCAGTCTACGAGTCTGGGATCCTAAACATTAGCGTATATGGATAGATTCTATTTCTGTTATGAATTTTTGGTCTAGTGAGGGGTATGTAACTCCCAAATGACTTGATACTTTAGCCCTCCCTGTTATTCCTAAACTACCGCAAGTTTAAATCAAGGGTTACAGCTTGAAATATTAAAATATAGCAACTTGCATATAATTTTAAACTTTTAGTTGGAGCACATTAAAATTTTTATAAAATGAATAAATAATGTTACTTGCTGGTATAATTGAAGAGTTAGTTCCGAAAAATGCTTTTGATGAATTATTTTTATTTAATTGTGTATCATGATAATTTTGATTAATTACATATTTATTAATAATTTTATTAACTTAAAATAAATTTTAATCATTTAAATGATTTTTAAAGTTTTAAATAATATAATCAATAGTTTGACTGCTTACAATTTTTTATAAATAATTTTTCTAAGATAAATTTGACTAAGATTAAACCAGATATTATACAATATTAAAACTCTTATTTATTAGGCTTTTATTTTAATCAATTTATTTTAATAATTCATCAAATCAATGACAAATGAATATTAATTATTATATATATAATAAAATAAATCCAATCGATAAAAAAGCGGAGTCAATGAATAATACTCCATTTGTTGGGACCTACGTGCCATACACCATATCAAATTGTACTCTATTATACTTGATTGTAGAATAAGTTAGAAGGTTTTTGATGAAATCCGTTGACCAAAATATTTTAAGGGTAAGAGACCAAACCGAGTCAAATTTGGAGTTTTGGGGTATCTTTTTCTTAAAAACTTAAATAGATATAAATTTAGAATAAATTCCATATTTCACTATGAGTTATGCTTACTTGACTTTAGTAAGAATGATTCTCCAACTCAATTTTATAATTTAAAGAATGAATAAAATTGATATAAAAAGATATTATATAAGTCAATAAATGAGTATTTTAATAATTTGCTAAAGTGCTATTAAAACTAAACAAATTTTATAAAAATGGCGATAGGTTAATTATGTATTTTGGAGCAATTTTAATTTTTGTAAAAAAAATTCAAAAATAAATGGTATTTTATTAATATTATATTTTAAAACATTCTAGTTTTAAAAAATGTTCAGTTTTATGAAGTAAAAGTATTATGAAACAAATGTTATTCAGTCATAAAAAGCTTTTATATTTAAAACAAAATATTTATTTCTTAATTTGATATAAACACAAATTTTCTGATTATATGAATCATATTTATTTAACATTTCTTTTGTCAGAGTCATTAATAAAATTGATATATTCAATGAGAATAAATGAGAGTAAAGTAGCAGTATGAATTATTTTCTGAAAACATCCATAACTTAAAAAGTAGACAATAATAGCCACATGAGAACAAATGCCAACTTTTCTCATTCCTGATTTGAATTTAAAATAATGGGAAATAATGGATTTAATACTTGTGGTATTGCAATTATATCTAAATAAACATGGTAACTGTTAGAAGATGTGTTCCATGATTGTGTTAGAAATCGAGTTAAATCTGACGTTTATTTACAAATTTCTATTTCATACAAGCCATCATTAAGATGTTCTCATGTCTTTCAGATCTTTTTGTCCACTTTTGTATTACCTTTGGTTATACTGTTGTTTTTTATCTGTAGACCTTAAGTTTATATGAAAGGCACACTTTGTTCTTTTCTGTATATTTAATCATATTTTGATTTTGTTTTGAATTAATTTTATAATTATAATATTTTTCAATAGTTTTCAAAGTAATAGAATTATGTATAAATCTTTTTTCTATTACTTATTTTCACAAATATAACATTTGTCACATTTTATTTCAATTGGTTGTACAGTTTAATTAATAATTCAATAGTTAGACTTTCATTTTGAAGTTTTAATTATTATTTATTATATAAATTTTATTTAAACTTCACTTTTATATAAATAAAATTATAAGCCTTATTTTCATAAGATTTTCCTTTAAAATCACTGATTTTTTTCTAAATTGACACTTATTTTTTGATATAAATTTGATAATTTTGGATAAAATCAGACATGGCCAATAATGAGTATTCCAAAATAGAGCGAAATTGACGAAATACACTCTTTCTTTTAAAAATGAGCTAAAGGGACCCACATAGTTAAATCTGAACAGATTTTGCATAACTTTTAAAAAAGTAAAGATATTAATATAAATGTGTAAATTAGAAAATATTTTACGTTATTTTACGTTGAAAATATTTTATCTTCAAAATTAACATTATTTTAAAAATATATTTAACCAAAAACCCATTTTAAAATTAAAAATAGACAAAATATCGCTCTAAGGTAACATTCTTATTTATGACAATAGGAGAACTAAATAACCTTTAAAAACGATTAAAACTTAATTATTCAAAAATCGATATTTCTAGGTTTTATGAAAAATACCTCTATCAACCCTTGGAGATGAGTTCTTTTGCTATCACTGAATGAAATATATATAAATGTAGTCATATATATTAGGAATATTTTGCGTTGCTAACTTTAAAATTTGTGTATGTTTTGAGTATAAAGAAGCGCCTAATAATGTTCGGTTGAGATAATAGATAATAGGATTTAAAATGGCTTCATTCTTAAAGCTCATTGGATTATCATTCAAAAATAAGAAATAAATTTGACTTAAATTTCACAAATAATTTAAGGTTATATTTTATATTACATTTATTTTATCACAATTTAATTTTTAAATTTTAATAGATTAAAATTATTAATTGAGTGCCAAATATAAACTATTTATTTAATGGATTTACAATTTAAATTTTAATAATTGTCTATAGTAAATAAATAATTTCAAATTAATTTAAAACAATTTTTGCCGACTGTAATTTAATCAATAAATAATTTTGGAAATAAACAGAAATTTAATTTTTAAATTTTTGAGAATCATATTACATCGAATTATTTTTATTGATTTTAGAATAATAAAAATAAATAATTATTTTTATTTAATATTCAATCATTTTGAATTTATAATTTTTTTTAATTAAACATTTATTATGGTTAGTTAAACAAAAATCTATAAATATGAGTCATTGAATACACAGAATATTATCATACCTTCTATTATTGCTGGGAATCAGAAGGGTGTGGTTTTCCTTGCCATATACCTGAGCCATAATATTAAGGGTGTGTTGAAATAATTGGTTATTATTCAACAATTAAATCAACCCCCAAATGTAGAGATGATTGATTTCTATTCTCGTTGTTTGATAATTAAACCGAATAAAACATATGATTTATCACACATTAGAAGGACCATGGTCAAACTACTTACACTTTACAAAATAAGCTGTCAATATAATTAAATCATAAACATTACTGATATTTATAATTTGTCTAAAACTCTGTTTATTCATAGATATATAAACGAAAGGATTTATATAAAATACAAATGTTTACGAATGGCATCTCAAATGATTTAGGGGGAAATGTATTCAAAGCTTAAGTTTTGCAATAATAATGTACATAAAAACCTTTATAATAAAAGTATTCACGCATTATATTGAGGAAAAAAGTTTGATTTAAGGGATGCAAACAATTATATTCAAGATTGTATTCAAGAGGTTTATGACATCGATTTAGAAAAGTGGACACAAATTAAATGTCAGAAGTTTTAAATAATTCTAATCCAAACTTTAGTTATATTGATTTCCTTTTTAAAAGATTTGATTATAATCGGTACTATTATATACCAAAAGCCTTCCAAAGTTATCATGATTAAAAATTCGACTTTTGATAAAAGCATAGATGGCTAAAGGAGCAGACCTCAGGGGGGCTATCAGAGAGGGGTATTTTGGCTAGGCTCAGGGGGTAATTAGGGGGATGTATTTTTTAGGGATCCAAATTTGCCTAAAAATATATAAAACTTCAATTTTTAGGCTTTTTCTGTAGTATATGAAAATTTTTAGTTTTATTTTAACGTATTTTATTAAATTTTGTGTTAAAAACTAAGAATTTTCGACAAAAAGGGCAATTTTGTAAAATTTTCAAAAATTTAGAGCAACAAAATTTGTTTAAAACCTCGATTTATTAAGATTTTATTCATTTTCACTAAGTTATACGTTATTTTTCTTAAAAATTACATTATTTTACTAATTATTTTCTAATATTTCTCCAATTTTCCCGAAAATTTTACCTATTTTTCCATTTTCTAGAGGGGGTTGGGTCCCTAACTTTTCGGCTCATAGGCGGTATTTTTAGGATTTTTCGTCTCACGACGTAAAATTTGAATCATCACCAAAAGTATACCTCATCTCAAACAAATAGCTCTTGCAATTGTGTTATAGAACACTGCGAAAATAAACAGTTCCAACACAAGTCTTCACCTCATAATAATCAATTCAGAGGACCACATATGAAATATTTCATAAGTGGTCACTCCTCCAAAACATCCAAACCCAAATACCCATGTAAATTTTGTGAACAGAAAGGAATAATCTCATATCACTCTAACAATGAATGTCCAGACAGAACAGATCCAAATCAATCTTTCATTGAAGGACAAGAACAGACTCCAACCGAGGACTCAACCGCAACAAATAATATGATCGGACACTCGATGGCAATACTCAAGCCTTCAGATGTCTTTGCAACAAGAGTTGGTTATATCGCAGGGCATAAAACAACTATACTTCTCGACTCTTGCTCTTCAATTAATCTCATGTCAGAGGCATACGCGAGAGATATTGGTCTCTCATATTCAATAAAAGACCGCATACAGTGTAAACTCATAAATGGAATGACACAAACTCTTGGTTCAACTGTAGCTGAAGTGCAAATAAATGGTATTAGACTTGCGATTCGCATCGAAATCGTCAAAAACTTCAACTATACTCTACTCATCGGATATACAACTATGAGAGCCTTTGCTATGGATGTCACTCCTCTCAAAGTTGAGAACTATTCGAAGCCATCTATTCCTAAATCCAGATTATTAAAAACTAATCTTATGGTAGAAACCATAACTCCAGAACCCAAACCTAAGCCAAACTCTCATCAAATAAAAAGTTCCCATTCTTTAAGACATTATAAACAAAATAAAAGTAAAGTCACATTAAATGAAATTACAAACAAACCTCCAGTTCCATCCTTTCAACCAAAACAAAAGTCAAATCAAAGAACTTCGCATTCAAATATACCTCAAATCAAATCTCAACCAATAATTCGGAACTCAACTCAAATAAGACAAATACCACGAACAGTTCCTTTAATAATATTTTGGACATTTTATTCTCCATTTATTACATCTCTGCAACCGTTTCAACACAATTGGCTCTTCGGTCAGTCAGCGCTCGACTCAACCGATGCATTAGGTTGTCGCTGGTCATCACCATATCTAGGATTAAGCTCTGGCGGACATCATCAAGTTCTTCCTAGCACGGATCAAGAGTGGCCAAGGCAATTCCCTACTGTTGTTTATCACAGCCCCGGAGGAGCGAGAATTTTATGACCGAATGTCAATCTGTTTAAACTTCAATTTAACTTTTCTTTAAATTCAATTTTCTTTCAAATTTACCGAGATCAAATCTTTCAGAAGGTGGAAGAGTGAGTCAGTCCTATTACTGACAGTCAAACATGGCTTGACCCTTGCACACATATGAGCCAATGTATGAAATATTTCATACATTGGACTCATAGGATTCACCTTTCCCTCAA
>JAQFZM010003823.1:0-10450 GCA_034695785.1 Galumna obvia
AGCGCAGTTTTTCTAAATACAAACTTATATTAACCGACAGACGTCTCAATTTTGAAGAGATAAACCTTAAAAAATATTTTAAAGTTAATTGTAATGATATTAATTATTTTTTTGACAACTATTTTTCGCAACTATTTTGTCTTTTATCGCAACTTTTATAATAACTATTTCTTGAAAATAAACAACTATTTCTGAATGCTTTATTAATTAGTCATTGATATGCTAACGTACTTATTATCAAGCACATGTTTACAAGCTTCAATACTAATCATCATAGATTTTCTGAGGACTCTGCTTATAACTTTCATTCGGAATTTCAGACTTTTTGTCCCATTCATAAATAATATTACCAAGTTCATTGAAAAATAAACCCTTTACTAGTTAGTCATAAATCAAAGGTTTCACCTTGAGTATACGTTGTATCATGATCAAACTCAATTATAAAAATATCCTGACCAATGGCTATGAATTTTATTTGAAAAAAGCTTATGTATTGAAGCGCTAATTTTAAAAATTCCGAATCTAACTCATATAACCCGTTATCTGAAGAAAAAAGTGGATTTTTAATTTAAAATTAAGGGTGAGGGTTATCTTAAGGATAAGGGTCATAATTTAGGAATCTAGATTATAACTTATAGATATAATAAAAGTAACAAAAGATTGAAATTAAAGTTATTTTATTTATTAAAATATTCATTGAATTGAAGTCAAATAAAATCAATTAATATTAGATCAGGGATTGTAAAAGGGGGGCAAAGGGGGGACTTCCAGAATACCTTCTAAAGGAGCAAATTTGGCAAAATAATAGCTACGTTAAGGAGTTTGGGATCTTTAACATTAGCGTCTATGGTTATGCACTACAGATCTGTTGATGATTTGTGATACTGAACTCGAGTTATGGTAACACATATATTCATAATACATGAAATGGTATTCTGAATGAGAAGAACTAAACCAAGTTTAAACTTGCAAGAGTGCAAATTTTATACATAACTTTATTTTTAAGTCGAATATTTGACTGAAAATAGCGTTTCTTCAAATAATAATTACATTATTTTGTGTTATATATGGCTTTCATTGTAAACAACATATAATTTGTTTAACGATTTCTTAAAAATTAATAAATTAATTCCATATAAAGTCTGAAATTTTATAATTAATTTAATTAAAATTTGTTAATAAATATAATTAATTTTAAAAAAAGGAATAAAATAATGTGAAAACACTTTGAAATAAAATTGCTATTAATTTGACTGAAATAAATCACATTTTGTTAAAATATAAATGAGATATGAAGTGATTAAACGATTTGATTCATTTCATAACTGGTGTTTGTGCCGAGTAATGGTTGAGAACTTTTGTCGCTTTTAATTAATGTTTTAGAAGAGATGGGCATTAAGTTCAACACTTTACTCAAATTAGCACTAATTAGTGATCCCTTCGGTTCCGGAATATTTGTGTCTTCGAGTCCGCGATGTATCGATAAGTTATCGAAATTAGTATTTGTTCTGTAATCTCGAGTTCTTCTCTCAAATTGCAAATAATCGGGAGTTTGGAGCGACTCTTTTGTTGGCTTTCGGTATAGTTTAAGTAAAAGTGAAGAACAAACCACTGAAACTGAAGATAAAGCCATCGCCGCTGAACCCATCCAAGGCTTTAGAACTAAACCCCAGGGAAGAAGTATTCCGGCAGCCATTGGAATACCTAAAAGATTATAAACACTCGCGAACACAAAATTAAGTCGAATTCTAAAGACTGTACGACGAGATAAATCGATAGCGCAGTAAACGTCGAGTAAATCGTTCTGTAAATTAATTATTGGTTTTAGAAATATTTAAATTAAATAAACAAAACTCACTCTAACGAGAACTACATCAGCGGCCTCTACAGCAACGTCTGTTCCGTTAGCGATAGCGATGCCAATGTCTGCCTGGGCTAAAGCAGGCGAGTCATTGATGCCATCGCCGACCATCGCTACTTTGATGCCCTTTTCCTGCAATTGTCTGATTTTCTTTACTTTATGTGAGGGCAACACTTCGGCGAACACTCGACGAATACCCACTTGTTTTGCAATGGCGGCCGCCGTCTTCTTATTGTCTCCGGTCAACAGAATAACATCGAGTCCTAACTTTTTAAGTGAATAAACAGCTAAATGTGCCTCAGGTTTAACGGTATCGGCCACTGATATCATACACGAGAGAACGCCATTCACTGCACACAAAACTGCAGTTTGACCGCACTCTTCGTGTTCTTTCATTAATATATCCATTTCTGGAGTGACTTCGAGTTCGTTTCGGGTCATCCACTCTCTATTTCCCACTAAAATACGATATGAATTGAGCTCATCGTTCAGACCATTCCTTTTATCATTTGAAGAACTCTTGGAAATACGAAACTCTATTTCAATGTCTTTAAGGAACAAAACCTGACTTTTTTGATGAAAAAATATTTCGTTATTCGAATTCAATTCGTTTAACAAATTCTTATCCCAAGAATTAACGATTTGGTCGATATTAGATACTAAACACTGGAGTCCCAGTCCGGGTACTGACACAAAATCATTGCAGGTTCCAAAAGAGTCAATTTCGAGTGCACTCTTAACATAAGCACAGATTGCATTAGCGATCGGATGCTCTGAGTTATTCTCAGCGGTTCCGACCACTGCTAACAAACGCTTCAAATAATTCAAATATCCGTTCACTTCGTCTTTAATGGCATCGAATAATATAATTTTAGTGACGACCGGCACTCCATGAGTGATGGTTCCCGTCTTATCGAATACAACACATTTAACTTTATGTGCCGTTTCCAGAGGTTCGGCTCCTTTTATTAATATTCCATTGAGAGCACCAACACCTGTGCCAACCATTACAGCTGTAGGAGTGGCTAAACCCAAAGAACAGGGACAGGCTATAGACAAAACTGTAAGCGCACACTGAAAAGCGAACTGATAAATGACTTCGTGATCACTTATGTCTACGTATTGATACAAATGATAGCTTCTGATGATGTCATGAAAATAATAGCCCACAACAATCCAACCAATAAGTGTTAGAATCGATATTAAGATTACTGTCGGAACGAAATAACCGGCGATACGATCGGCCAACTGTTGAATCGGAGCCTTAGAAGTCTGGGCCTCTTCTACTAATCTAACAATTTGTGAGAGAGCGGTATCCTTTCCCACATGAGTTGCACACAATATAATCATTCCGTTTTGATTTATTGATCCTCCGATCACTTGTGAGCCAACCTTTTTAGAGACGGGTAGAGATTCTCCAGTTATGAGACTCTCATCAGCCATAGAGTGGCCATAAACTACCCGACCATCGACGGGTATTTTAGCGCCCGGAACTACTTTGAGATAATCCCCTCTTTGGACGAGTTGTACATCAATAGACTTCTCAGTTATGGTTCGATTGAGATTCGGATCCCATTCGACTAAAATGGCTTCCGTTGCCTGAAGTGACAGCAATTTAGCCAAAGCTTCGGATGTTTTTCCTTTTGCGATGTGTTCGAGCCATCGGCCCAAAGATATGAATACTAAAAGCATGGGTGGAGTCTCAAAGAATGTGCGGGGACTGGAAGGGGCGCCCACAGCCATAAAATAAAAGAGTATTATTACACTATAAAAATAAGCGATATTTGTGGCCAACATTATTAGTACATCCATATTAGCCATTCTATGTTTAATTGCTTTGAATGCCTGGACGTAGAAATAACGGCCACCGATGAACTGGACCGGAGTCGACAACAAAAACAAAAAGAAATTCTCTGTCGACAAACCGGGCAAAAGACAACACGAGTGGGAGTGATCTTCAGATGACATTTGAGACATGAAATACATCATAACAATCATCGCCGGAATTGTAAATAACAACGAAAAGAAGAAAGAGTTCCGCCATTTCTTCACCTCTTCTTTTTGAGACAAATAAGAGGCGTTTGTGACGGAAAGGTCTGTTATGGGGAATACGTCAAATCCCATGGAATCAATTGTGTCGGATATAAATCTTGGACCCGTTATTTCGGGGTCATAAGTAAAACGACCTCTACTTGTAGTCAACGTAACGACTGCACTCTTAACTCCGGGAAGTTTACTGACTGTTGACTCAATTGAATGAACACATGAGGAACAGGTCATCCCTTTAATTGTGAGCTCTACCTCTCCATCACTGGTGGTATTGGTTTCAATGACAGTCGAGGGATAACCCATTTCAGTGATGATATTAGCAATTTGTTGGGGCATAATATACGCCGCGTCGTATCTTATCTCTGCCTTTTGGCTCAGGAGTGCGACCAACACACCATCGATGCCTTCAATTTTGGCCAAATTGTTCTCAATGTTGGCCACACACGAAGCACAGGTCATTCCCGACACTCTTATCACACATTTCTCTAAATCGTTAATATTATCGGAATCAATAGAGTGTCGACGCTTTTTGTCCGGATCTTTATATTTGGGAGGACTTCCAGGACTTCCATCAACACTAAACTCTTCTTCCATTTGTCTCGAAATTGAATCTACAAAAAGACAAAAACCATTTCAATAAAATAACGAAAATATTTCAAACATTTAATTAAATCTTTAATTCATTAAATTAAATGACATTAAACTTACCGCTCATTTTCATCAATAAATTTAAATAAATAATTAAAATAAATTTTAAACAAAATTATTGTAAAATTAATTGAACACAAATTTAATAAATAATTAAGAAATGATTAAACACTAAACCATTGAATAAATTGATTAAAGAATTGATTACTAAAAAGGACTTCAAATTTATAAACAATTATTATTGATATCATTTTATTTGATTTCTAAACTAATAAATAACGTCTCGTTATTAATAAATGGGTAAATAACCCATAAAAATGTTTATTTATTTATTTTTTGGCACTAATTTTAATAAATATTAGAGCGAAACGCAATTCAATATAACCACTAATTTATTCATTTTAACCAAAACAATGAATATTTATTTATTAATATAAAAGACAATTATTTTATTGACTTAATTTTCAAATATTATTGGAGTCGATGTCCTTTAGATATGAAATCTTAAATTTTATATAAATATTTAAAATACTGTAATTGATATAAGTTTTGACATCCAATTGTTTGTTCATTTCTTGAGCTCTGATCCCATTCTTATTCCTAATATAACCAAATCCTATCACTTTTCTTGACATTCTTTTGTATGGAGTTCTTATGTCCAAAGTTTGTCACATCTGTTAAATCATTTGTTTTGTTGACAAACATCTGTTAAATCACTTATATTTAAAAAGCGCTAAACTTTTATTTTTAAATCCTTTTAATTCTTACGTAATATAACATTGAATTGAGTGCCGCTATTATTAAATATTAAATTTGGTTTTTCTATCATTTTTTCAATAAAAGTTAAATATCTTTTAGACATCAATTATTTGAATCTAATTTCAACATTTAATAGATATAAGCACCTAAAATATGAGAAGCATAAAACTAGCAAGCTAATCTGAATAAATTAACTTACATTATTAGTGTCACATTAATTACAAATATTCCTAAACTTTTGATTAGAATTGACTAAAGATTATACAAATCAAATGAAATGGAGTTAACTCACACTTTAATAATTTCTTCTTTAAACGATAAGAAGAACTTTAAAACTTATGAAAAGTGGTATAACTTATCAATAGAAATGACTTCAAATGAATCAATTGATTTACTGATTAGAAACTTGTTTTTTCTCGAATTCTTTAGTATAACATTTATATACCATTTAGTGAAAAGTATATCGTATTCTAAACTAATATTTATGTGTTTTATATCGTTAATAAACTTTTGAAACACTTGTTTGAAAGTTAGAGTACTTTATGCTTCAACAGATGTACAGTCGGACACTACAGCCAACAATCGATAATTATAACTCAATAAAACTTTATATCAAAATTATTGATTAGTTAACTATTGATTAGTTGACGACTCTATGAAAGTTTTTGTTTATTAATTTAATAAATTAAAAAAAAATTAAAAAACAAATTTTAATAATAAATAAACAGAAATTAGTTAAAGTATAAAATTTTAATTTTAATTATATATGTACATATATTTTATTTAATCTAAAATATTTTAAATGTTTTTTAGATACAAATTTCTTTTCTTTTTAGTAAACTTGCAGATTTCCCTCATTTTTCTAAAATTATTATAAGTCACATATTGAAGATTCGTTGGTTTTCACTAAATTTTAAAATCTAATACTATTTTGTATTATTTTCAATAATTTATATTTGTAATGGTTTTAAAGTTTTTTTTTAAAATTATTTATATGCTTTTAATACATTTCATCCATAAAATTAATGTTTAGTTAAAATAAATGTCAGTTAAAAATTGATATTTTGTTATCAATTGAAATAGATTTTGATAACACTATCTATTGGTTAAAATTATCCATGGTTGACTGTATTTATTTTACAAGTGCTTATTGGAAATTCAATTCCCGAATGGTTTTGTTGATACTCACGTAAGCCCTTCCCTTATGTTATAGTGCCTCCAATTAAGGCAATCAAACAATAATTTAGTACTAATTTTCTTGTCGTTGTTTTCAAACAATCATAAAACTTTGATCTTGAACATTTTAAAGTTTTTAAAGTAAAATTATCCATTTCCTTTACTCTTTTTACAGCTAAAGATTTTTCAAACACTAAAAAAGGAATTTAAACAATAAATTAATTTATTAAATACAGGGGTTAATACAGGAATTTCTATTATGGTTAATACACTTACTTAGAGAAGAATTTTTTAATTAAAAATAAGGAAAAATTAAATTAAATACATTTTTAAAAATAAAATATTAATATATTAAATGAAAGAACTTTGAATAGATTTTATCATCTTGCTCTAAAAAACCTAGAGATTAAGCGAATGAATGGAAAATTTTAATTTTAATTATACCAAGATTAAATTTCCTTATAATCATTAAATCAAATAAAATTGTGAACTAAAAAACTAAAAAAGTTAATTTCAAAAATTTATGTACTTCTCAACAAGCTAGCACAAATAGTTTTCTCTATTTTTAAATTAATTATATTTCAACTAATTATTTTCGACTTTTATTTTCCTATTTTATATACCTGCAAAGTTTAATGAACTAATATTTGGCCTCTTTTTTATTGAAATTTCAAAAACCAAAATTTATTTAATAATTCCCGAAATGAATCCATTTTTATTGAATTTTAATATAAAAATAAAATATTTTATGAAATATTAAATAATTATAAAAATAGAATTTAAAACTATAATTAATTAAAACAAATATAAGTGTTAACCACTGAGAAAGTCTTTGATATGTTGGGCCACATTTTGAGGACGAGTCAAATGGACGTAATGGTCGCCATCGACTTCTAAATAAACAAATTTCTTACATTTCATTTCATATAATTCAAGAAATTGTTTTTGAAGTTCTCTATCAGTGAATAAACCGTTTTTGCCATTAATTATTAAAAGTTTGCATTTAATTCCTGACAAATACGTCAAAAGAGATTCGCAGTCAGTCTTTCGGTTGAGTACACATTGCAGTCGATAATCACGAGTGAAGATATACCCGCCATTCGGCCCATTTTCTGTGGCAACTCTCGTGGCTCTTTTGAGAAGACAGGCCGCGCCCTCACCATTCAGTTCACCGATGGGAGAGTGGGCTGACCTCAACGCTGAAATGGCGCCGTCATAGTTAAACACGGGTTCTCTTTTAACTATTCGTTTTTGTCTTTCTTCTAACTCAAGGAATCGTTGTATGTCTTGAGCTGTTCGGGTCGACAACTCATTGATGGGGAAAACGGCCGGTTTTACCGTATCTAATGTTATTAATTTGTCGATCATATTTGGGAACAAATTGGCAAAATTAAGAGAAGCGTTTGCACCCATACTGTGGCCTAATATCGAGAATTTGTTCCAATTGAGGTAATCCACAACTCGTTTCAGTTCCATAATCCACGTCTGGTCCGTATATCTGGTTAACAGCCATTTAAAGTTAAAATTCTAAAGTTTATTATATGACATACACTCCACCCAATGGTAAATGTGAAGAGAATCCATGTCCGGGTAAGTCAACGCACACCACATATAAAGAGTTCAGATCTAAGAGTGGAATGAGTCGATCAAAAGATCCCGCGTTGTCCTCAACAATAAAAAACAAATTAAATTAATAGTTATGTCAAGAGTTGGGGTCAGTTTTGGTAATACCACCCATCCGTGAACACACAAAAGTTTTGATTTACTGTATGAATCGGTTCCCCAAACTTTGCATGCTGAAACCATTTTATTTGATATATAGTTAATTATTAATCTAGGTTAATTTTACCTATTTTTCCATATGGGACAGGGATTCTGAGCTCTTGGTTTTCAGCCATTTTCCATTAAAATGGTATGATCTAGCTAATTTTACATCATATAAATAATTTATTAAAAAATTATTTTATTATGAGTCATAAATTAACGTAAGAGAGTTTGAGTCTATTTCTACAATTTTTTCCTCATATTTTCCTTACGTTTAGGTTTTAAATAGAAATGACTCCTCAGTTAACAAAACATTAAAAATAATTAAATTATTATAATTTGATATTAAAATCAATACACATATCAACACTTTATTTAAATGAATATAATAGTTACTAAACTTGATAAACTAATTTTCAATATTTACTATTAAACTAAATATTTGCGGATGTTTTGCAAGAAAAGACAAAAACATAGCTTTTGAACGAAGCCTTACGTAATGTTTGACGTAAAGAGCGGTTTCGTATTGACGTTAGTGGGTGTCAGCTCTTGTGCTGATCACTCAAAGTCATTGATTTTAACCAAAAAAGTTTGGGTTATAAACGATCGATAAGTAGTCTAAGTTTAAGACAAATCTGACTTCACTCACATTATTCTTGAAAAGAAAGACTTGTATTGGATTTTAATTGCAAAACAGAATTTCCTGGAATATAAGTCTTGGGCTTAACATTCATTTATTTGTTCGTTTCACAAATGGAAGTCAACTTTCAATTGAGTTTTTCAGTCAAATAAGAATTAATAACAATTTTATACTCATCAGTGATCTTATGTTAAGCTCAGACATCAATCTTTTGAGTAATGAATTACTGTTTAATAGATTTTTTATATACAAAACTTTGAAAAAAAAATTTCAGAATTTATGAAAAAAAGTATAAAATCTTAAGAAAAAAAATCAATTTTTCTCATCAAATGAACTGATTTTTCAAAGAAACCTTCAATTGTTTCAAATGAACAGAATTTTGACTTCATTTTTATGAAAAGATATTTTAAAGAAAAGGGAAACCAATATATGAAAGAAGTACTGCTATTAAGACTATATTATATAATAAAGCGTATTATAAGGGATCCATCGATCAAAAACATTAAAAATATGGACTAATATATGAAGATTTTGTTGATATACTCTCTAATGTATTTTAATAATAAAAAATAATTGCATAGAAAACTAAACAATTTATTTGTTGGACTACATAACTACACAACTAACTAGTACATTTCTATAGAAGTTATTCGATTTTTTAATTCCCAGACCATTGCTATAACTTTTCATATCATTGGATATAAAAAATGAAAGAATTAATGCAAATGAAAATTAAGTCTAAAAAATAGTAAATGAAAGGAAAGGCTCTATACTTAAGAGTTAGATATTATACTTCTGTTTGAAAGTAGTTTTTTAATTCATTCCTTTTCTGACTCTCTTTTAAATTCAGTAAAAATGTTTTAAAAGAACTCAAAGCAAAGGAAATGTTATATGACTTTCATTTTTGCCTTAAAGTTAGCGATGAAAGTGTTTTCGGGATTAGTTTTGCATAAAATGATGAAAGAATTTTAGCTCTTATCGCAAGAAATCATATTTTGCGGAAAATTTGATTTAAAATCACTTTTACCTCAAATTTGAGTCATATTTACCGCAATATAATTAAATGCATTTTTTGAAAATATTCAAAAACTCTTTCAAAATGATTTGACTCTTGGCGTTTTATCAAAACAATTTTATTTAATTAATTAGCTAGTTTATATCATCAAACACAAACAACAAAATAAATTAATTAGATTTGGTATAACTTCCGACGCAAAAGTGTTTCAAACATTTCATTTGAAATCATTTTTAGGAATAAAAATTCAATTTATGTAAGAATTGTTGTTTCGGGAAATTGACTGATGGCTACCATTTCTACTACTATTTCATATAAAAAGCTTCGAAATCAAAAATTTTAAGTATAATATCATTTGAGTGAAAGATTTTCAATACTTTTTTGCAACGTTTCTAGAATGCAATCATTAGATATGTCTGAAAAAATTGAATTTAAATTTGAAATCAAAATATCGTAGATTTGAAAATAGTCTTTGAAAATGAAACTCAACATCGTTAAGAAAATGACCAAACTCTCTCTCTCTCTCTCTCTCTCTCTC
>JAQFZM010003824.1:0-10448 GCA_034695785.1 Galumna obvia
GTATTCTCTATGAGTGTTATGCATACTTTTATATGCTTTACATTTACCAACTTCCAGGGGTGGGACACTCTCTTTGAATAAAAATTAATACAAAGAATACTATAGGCTTATTATTGAAAATAATCCCTAATTTTTCTCTGTTTAAAGGATTTAAACCTATTATCAGTTATTTTCTGATTAATTTGTGAAAAATAGTCATCAAACGAATCATAATTTTTTTGCAAAAAATATTTTTGTAATTGAGTTAAACGCATCATTTGCTGTAATTTTCGTTTCCTCTAAGACATCCCCTGAATCTCTGTCTATCTTAATATCGGTTTAGTTTTGATTTTTATATACTTTTTACATTATCTTTTTGTCAAAAATTTAGTTCATAAAAATGGATTTATTTTAATATAGACTTATATACAAAGGATTGGTTTATATGTTCATAAAAACAGACTGTTCACAAAAATGGAGTTCATAAAAATGGGTATATTTTTAACATTATTTCTATGTAAGCGGTTATAAAATTCTAGCCTAAGTTCACAAAACCTATCTAGTTCATAAAAGCAGACGTTCGCAAAAATGGCAGTTAAGTGTATTTTTAAAAAATAAACGAAATAAGATTTACAGATAACTTTTAGTAAATCACTTTTTATTGGAATTTTAAATGAATTATTGAGTTATTAACTTATTATTAGTTAATAAAATGAATGTCATCTCACGATAACTCAACAAAATTATAAATAAATACTGAAAATATTAATAAAATAATTATTAAAATCATTATCGCTGTAATTCATGACTTCACGTAAATTAAAATTCCATTCATTAGAAGAAATGTCACAAAACTAAACACTTCTTTCAATTATTTTAAT
This sequence comes from Galumna obvia, assembly GCA_034695785.1. Classification (NCBI taxonomy): domain Eukaryota; kingdom Metazoa; phylum Arthropoda; class Arachnida; order Sarcoptiformes; family Galumnidae; genus Galumna; species Galumna obvia. Next base: position 861 of record JAQFZM010003824.1, read on the forward strand.
TAAAAAGTGGAGAAATAGAGAGAACTAAAGAGAAAGAGAGGGACAGAATGGGGAGAGAATTTTGAATTTTTTTATAGCACTTTTAAATTGATTTTATTTGGAAAAATCAATTAAATTGATTGAAACACTCAAATGAACGCAAACTCTTTTATTAAAATATTTTCAATAAATTCAATAATAAATTGTAAACGAAATGTGAATAAACTTAAGGAGTATTTATTGGAATATAATTAATGAAAAACTCTTTAAAAATAAGAGTCAAAACAATTTTTTTTAAATAAAAGGATAAATGATTTGTGGATTGGGTTCAAATTGAACACAACTTTGACTCATCCTCTGATACCATAGGCGTCGGGCATACGTTCAATAGAGTACTGTCTGTCAATGATATACATTATGGGAATTCCGGCTATTTTTCTGATACGACGTTTAAGGGCCCGATCACAGGTTCCGATTATATAACACTTGTGTTGAGTGACGCGATTCACGAGACAATCGTCGGCATAAGTGCCCGAATGAGTACACGGGAGTCGTTCGAACTGTTCCTTTACAATACGAAGAGCCAAACGGTATTTGGAGCCTAACTTTTGTAGTTCAGCGACGATACAATCGGTAACATATGGTATACATTTAGCTAACAAACAGTCAGTCATTGACTGTCGTATATCTAATTTGTTTTTAATGGAGAAGTTTATAAAATTAGTGTCACATATAATACGAAAGGGAGGACCCAAACATTGGTTGTAATTAAAAAACATTGTCGTCGAACAAATGGCAACCGATCTCTCGTCGCTCTTCTTCTTCTCTTTTTTCTTCTTTTTCTTCACTTCATTCTTAAGATTATTGAGTCGAGTGTCTCGAAGTGAAAGAAGTTTTGGTGTCTTTAGTTTAATATTTTTGGCCATTTCTTAACCATAACATGTGTTGTCTCACAATTTGTGTGTCTCTCAATCCTTACAGAGTCCGACATCTGTTAGCTATAAGTTTATTAAAAAAATCAATTAATTGAGCGCCAGATGTCATCACTTTATAACTATTAAATATTTTCATTTCTTGAACCTCTAATGGACTTCTATTGAAAGGAAGTAAATAGAATTTAAATAGAATTAAAACTCTCATACATTTAAAAATGACAAATACATGACATGGTATTGATCTTGGTCAATAAAACACAATAATGTAAATAATCTATGTAGATTATTCACAGACTCATTCACCCGATTATCGGGTCTTAAAGTTTGATTATATTTATATTATTTTTGTATAAAATATCAATGAATTTGAGTTAGTTTTAAGTTAACTAATGAATAAAATGAATTAATTAGTGATATTATCACCTTGTTACTCATTCATGATTGATAATTTTTACTCATATTACTCACACATATAACTTATACATTATTAGGTATTTTAGAGTAAATACTTTGTAAGTAAAGTTTACTTACAATCAAACTTTAAACTACAATCGATATTCGGGTGAATGAGTTGTCATATTTCTGTTCTATTCATCAAATATTAATATTATTATATCATTATATCATTATATTTGTTATTTTTGTAAATATGAAGTCTATTTTATTTAATTTCTATTTAGTATTTATTTAAAGTTGAGAGAAAAAAATGGATAAAAAGAAAATGTCATTTTAAATGAGAAATGTCCTTTTAATATATAGTTATGTAATAATTATTTTTATTTATTAAATTCAAAACCATTTCTAAATCATTAAAAAAACTTAAGAAATATATTAAGAAATGAGTAATTAGTTATTCAGTCAGACTCTGATTAGTCAAACACTTGTTTTTTTAAACAGTTATTTTAAATAATAATTTAATAAACCTTTTATTATCATTAATTATAATTAAATATAATGACATCTTTTAAATAAGAAATCCATTTCTCATATTATATGAATCATATATTAAAAAATACTTAAGTTTTTGTTTTTGTTTTTCTATAAATATATTATAATTTATTTTATATTAATGAATGATTTAAAGGGAAGCATTTTATTCATTCAAATTAATTTATAATTTGTTGAATAAGTGAAAACAAATATCAATAATTAGCCAAAAGAGCGACCAATTTATATCTAAAAGACTTTAGTATAATAAGCAAAGATATGCAAAATATTTAAATAAATATTCTTTCGGTTTTATATTAATTCCCGGAAATTTGGGGATTAATTAGTTGTATTACCATGACACTTTAACAAAATTTTATTACAAATATAAGTAAATATTTGAATCGTTAGTAAATATATTTTCTCTAAATTATTAAGTGGTGAACTATATTGTTTTTAGACATTCCATTTAGAAAATTTTCCTTGTTATATATATAGTCTTTAAAGTTATCAATTATTTACCAATTGTTCAGAAAATTGGTTAAAGATTGTCTAGTTTATTTTTATTAAAACTTTATAATTTATATTTTTCACAAATAAAGTGATTTATGTTTAAATGTTGTATTTTTGTCAGAAAACAATTTAGAAAATAGAAGTGATTTATATCTTATATTTTTAGATGAATTTCTTTCAAAATTATAATTCGTGTCATTTATAATACAAATTGACTGAAGATTTTAAAGAATAATCAGTTGATATAAATATTAGAAAATCATAATAATTGCAATAATTGTTAATCCATTGATGAGAAATTAATTTCATACAAACTTTGATATCCATTGCTTTGCAAATAATACATACATTTACTTCGAAAAATATTCTCTTTATTCGAGACTTTTTGGAAGAGTAGTCAATAATTTTTTTAAAAAGTAATATATAAGTAGTCCTGTAAGACATGGACTACTATTAATCGAAGTATAGTTTAAGCGTTTGTCGGTCTGAGAGAAGTCTTGTCTACAAAAGAGTCATTAAATGTTGAAATGATTGCCTCTATTTGTATATTGTATTGTGTTCTCTATTGAGAGTATTATCTGATGGATGTCCGGATTCTTACAAACATTTGATGTAATTAAAAGGTTAGACTCAATGATATGGCGATAAACACATCACGAATTTCCGCTTTGGTTACTAACACTTTGATCTAAGTTTGGTTAGCTTTCAAGCAGTCATAACATTAGTCGTGTATTTCATATTAGCTAAAAGTCTGTGTTTTACACCATTTCCTTTCGGTAGGCCCTCAATGCCTGTAATTTCGACGCAACTCTCGAACGAATTGATCGCTTTGTAGTTGAAACTAGATCGTTTATTCAAACCATTGCTGCTTATTATTGACACCTAAGGCTATTGTATGATTAGAGTGCGCTCTCCATCTCTTAATGATTATTATGTTCTGAACAAAGTTTAGCCGCGGATGTGAGCGGACGCCAATTATATTTAATTTAATTCACGTTAACATAACTTTAATACATCTTTGAATGAGTTTATGAAATATAACGCCAATAGTTAGCCCTCGAAGACAAACATTGAGTCGATATTTCAGTTTTAAGCACTTATTGAATACTTACTGAACACTTACTGTACACTTACTGTACACTTACTGAACATTTTTTTCAATAAATAAATACTTTTCAAATATCTTACGATTTCATATAAGTCTTGAATTCATTTGACTTATATTTGGTTCGTATTGAATATTAATAATAGTTAATAATAATTTAGCGTTTGTTTAATCATTTTAATCATTAATTACTAATAACTAAACTTATATTTTGTGTTAAAAGTTGAAAATTGAGTCTCTCTTTACGAATAATTTTTGTATTTTAGAATTATTATCGGAGAGAATACTCTTTCACTCTATTTTGCTTATAAATGTTCAAATATGCCCTTGGTCATCATTTATTTGGAAGCAACTATGAAGATAAATACCACGATTATTGTTTGGAGAGCCATAATATTGAACTTATTATTGAATATTAGTTTTGATTTGTGAGACATTGTTTGATAGACCGAAGAATATATAATTTTTGAATCTAATTTCAGATCGAATTTGAATTTAAAGAGTCATTTGAGCTAATATTGAGTCGGAATGGATGAGGGCTTTGATGTTTATGAATGCTATGAATGCTATGAGGGTTCAGTTACTTTGCATTCATGATGTGCTCCGCATATAATACATGTATTTGATTCTCACATTTAATGATTCGTTTGCTTTTTTGAATTCATTTCGTCTTTTATTTTACTTAACCTAAAGTCTTGTTTGTATTCTTGTGTTTAGAATAGTCTATATTTTTGATACATTGAGTGTTTTTATGCTCGGGGCCCTTTTGCTCCCCTACCTTTACCTTTAGTTGTGTTCAAATGCACGAATTAAAATTATATGTATTATTGGTTAGTACTGTAGTATTTGAACATTTGTAGTGAGAGAGAGACTCTTCTTTCTAATTGAGTCTGAGTCCGATCTCATATATTCAATGGTATTTGAGTGTTGTTCTGGTGGTGACCGTCACGTATGGCTACAGTAGTCAACAGATCGCAGAGAAAAGTATATCTTTGCAAACATAGAGTGTATTAAATGCACATTTTGTTCAGATATTTGTGTAATACAGATATGGCCCACCCCTCAGCCCAGATATGCAGTTGGATGTTGGCCATGATGAGCCCCAGGCCAGTCGATCCGCATATTTGGCATGTTTTCTGTGTTATCGAATAAGTTGAAAGGAGCCGACTTTGGTTTCGTGGTGTGAATGGTGTGAACACTACGCCCACAGAACAGCTTCAATAATGAGTATGTAGTGAAGCCTATTCTTTGCTGTCGACACCACAGCCCTATCAAAACCCTATCAAAATGTGATCAAACAGTTATACTATGAGTGCACAGACATCAAGTGGTCAACAATCAAACTCTACGTAAATCAAGTGAAGGTCGAGAATCGAGTTTTTGATTTCACTCATCAAACATTGAAATAAAGTTGGGCTGTGATAAGGGCTGAGCTCTCTGTCAATCAAAACACAACAAACAGATGCGAGACATGATCTCAAACAACATCTTTATTGAATTCTAGCCTAAAGTATATGCAATTTAGAAACGCCGCCATCAGTGCATCAAAAGCTTATGCCAAGAATGTCTTCAGTGCCATCATTGCCATCATTGCCACCATAGCCTCCATTGCCTTCATTGCAAACTTCGACAAACATTTGATACATTCGATACTCAATTATCATAAAATTATGGTTCAAATGAATTACCATAAAAATCTCATTTCATATTCTGTTTGAGGTTTTATTTGTGAACACAAATTCTGATTGAAGTTTTAGTCCTTCATATGAGCCAACCTTTGAAACTAAGAAAAAGTGCATTTGATTTACTAACTTTGATGACCACCAGTGGTTCAATCAAAAAAACTGCTCAATAGAGCCGACTTTGGAATTGGCGGCAGTGGTGGCAGTGGTGGCAGTGGTTGTGTTGGTTGTGGCTGTGGCGGCACGCAGACTGAGCAATGCTCGCTCTCAAGGCATTTGTATTGGCATTGGAAGTAGTAGTATTGGCACTACTATTAGCATTACTATTGGCACTGGTATTCCTCTCTTGACTGGAATAATCGAAAAAATGACTCAAAGCCTATTTGGGAAAAGCTCTGAAAATTAATTGCTCGCACAGTTGTCGAACGCTTACATTTTCGATAATTCATTCTGTTTTTCGCACAACTGAATGAACTGCGAAAAGGCAGAGGAGTCTAACCTTAGATCGAGTTATGACCGCATGTGGTATAAGACTCTGTATCCCATCTGAGACTTAGTCTGAGAGTTACAGAATCTAACAAATGATTAGTGAGAACTCAATTAATTTTTCACGCCTTTTGGAAAAACAATTGTCTAAAAAATGATATTATTGTGAAGACAAGCATTACTTTGAGTCATCGGATTGGGTCTTATCTTCACTTTCTTTTATTGAAGTAAATCACAAATAATAATAATAATGTTTAGAACTGTTTCCACAATAAGTGAATCGAATTTAATGAAAGCAATGATTGCATGAAAAACTTCTTCTCATCCAAAGAAAAAAGTGTGGCGTAACGGCACTAAACAAACACACCCACAACAAACCCACCAAAAACCAAATTAAGTCCAATGAACTCATCTCACATTCAACTAATTTTGCGCTTCTTTTCATTCTCACCATTTTTTTTATAAATCAATTCTCCAAACTTTCAACGAAGTGTTGTATCGCCGCTACGATTCTTAACAAAAGTAATGCAAACTTCTCTACATTTACTCATTCACTATACACTGCATACTCGCTCTTCACTGATTCTCAGATTCCAGAATATTGTTTTATAGCAACCAATACATACATTACTTCACATTCAGAGATTCAGAGATAGCAGTGATTGCAGTGATTGCAGTGATTCATATCAAAGTCAAAGGTTTAGTATTTAAAAAAAGCTAAAATGTAAAGAGAATAGAGTATTGTGTATTGAGTATTGAGCATGCTATTATACTATTATGGTCATTTCAATATACTATCATTTTTGCGATCAATATTTGTCACTAATATGTTAGAAGTTCTTATTTTAGAGAAGTTTATTAAAAAAATTCATGTTTTATCGAAAACCAATGAAAACGATTAAAAGTCAAAATTATATATTTTAAGTGTATTTTCTCTTTTATTTATTAAAATAATTTTAGATTAAAATAAACTATATTTAAGTAATTTTAAGTTTATTTAATTATAAATATTAAAATAAGAATATCTTTTCTTTCGTGAATAAAGATATTTAAGTATTGATAAAAATGATAAAAATATGTTATAAAATGAGTTAATAGTTTTGTTGATTTGATTTAAACCTTATATAATAAGTAAAATTTCTTTTAAAAATTTAAATTATCCATCAACTTTTGTAAGGATCTGAAATTCCTATAAAGTATCCGATCGTTGATTTTCTCACTTAAATCTTGTCTTTCAATTTGAAAAACTGGTTTCAACAGAAAAAGTTTAAATAAATGAAGTCTTATTTGAAATAAATTGGAGTAAAAGTCATTTTATTCATAATATTCAAAGAGAAGTCAATCAAAATAAGTATTAAAAGTTTGTTTTTGTATTTATTTGTGTTTATTGGGCTAAACATCTTTTAATGACGACAATTACCAATTGTTTATTTGTTTGGTCAGTACTACTATTTAGTCTAAAATGTGTAATAAACAATTTACAAACTTTAGTTCAATTAATTGAGTTCTAAAGACAACTGTTTTGTTCGTTTAGTGAAAAACATAAACACATTATAACAAACAATTTATATAAGTTATTGTCAATTGAAAGTTAATTGGTTTGTGCGCTACGAACTGGAGTTAGTGTTCGAATGTTGGAATAGTTGGTGTAAGAACACATAAGAGCTCATAAGAGCACCTGGTGGCGATACAACGCCAAGCAGTCTCTTCTTATTCTCTGGTAAAGGTGTCAAAATTGGCATTCTTTAGCAGTTGGGAGTCTCACATGTTTTCTTAGCCTCTGTTCCCGTAAGGCATAGCAAAGTCGGCAAATCTTTTTGAAGGCAAACTTATGAGAGCTCAATAGATGAAGTGCCCCGCAGTGCCCCCAGTCTAGACACTCCCTTCAAACGCATTTATCTTTAATCAAAACTTAGAGCACACAATGCGTTCAAATAATATTTTCGACTATTTTCTCGATTTCATCTCTCGCTCTAAAATCAGGAAAGAGTTTTGCACTGATATTCGATGTGAGAAAAAAAGGTGTGCGAAGGCTATCAATCAATTGAACTGACTTTACATTGGATTACATGTTTTATTAGTCGTTTCACACCAATAGTAGTAAACTTTAGTATAAAAACAAACGGCAGCTCTAATGCAACAAATTTTGTCAAATTCATTGATCGCATTAATCATATTTAAAGGCTATAATTTCTATCTCTTCTTAAATAAATAACAAATATTCGTATCGAAACCCAAACTATTTTTTTAGTCTAATTAACTAAAATTAGCCCTCAATCTATACCTTCGACAACAAAATTAAATTTATAGCACTTAAGCCGACTATAAATACCTATTCTTAAAGTAATTTCTAAAATAGGTTTTTGAGAAACTTTTGAAACACTTATAATAAGTAATAAATGAATCCCAACTGTAAAATAATTTTTGGGTGAAAATGATATCAAATAATAATTTTTTTAAATAACGATTTCACCAAGGTAAGCTTTCTTCTTTAGAATAAATTACTCAAACATCGTTTCTTTGAGTCAATTCTAACCATCGTTAAAATGGTGGTAAAATTGTATAAATTATTGGCTATTTCTAGTCTTGTAATAAAACACATTTTTTGTAACTAAAAGCAGGGATGGCGAAAGGATCGAGTCCTAGGGGGGGTATTTTGGCAAAGTACCTCCCTAGACCAAAAAATCCCAACAGATCTAGTGTGTGTCCATAGACGCTAATGTTAAGGGACCCTGGGACCCAAACTCCTAGGGAGGGTATTTTCAAACTTTGGCCTCGTAGGGGGTATTCCGGAATACCCACCCCCTATTCGCAATTCCTGCTAAAAGTATTCAATTGGTTCATAACTTTGACAATTGCTGACCATTTAATGCATATATTAATTGTCAATCCTTTGATAATTATATAAACAACTATTTCTGATATTTAAAAAAACGATGAAATAAATGTTAAATAATGTTTATCTCTTAATATTTTAAATGAGATGCACTCGTATTTTATACTAATTTAAATGATGTCAAGCCTTAAGACCTTAAAGTAACAAATTTGACACTTAATTGCCTTAAATATAGAATTAAATTAACATTTGATGAACGGCACTATCGAAAGGCAAAATGAAAATGTTGTCGACTTTTAAGCCCTCGACTGATATTTTGATATCTATAGTAAATATTTTTAATTATAAAAATGAAAGTTCTTTATATTTTACCTTTAGTTCTGTATAGAAAGTTGATATAACCAAGGTGAACAATGTTTGTCAATATTTCCAGTTTAAGAACATTCGTAAGAATTAATTGTATTTATAATTTTATATTCCTTTTAAATAAATTTATAGAAGAAAAATGAATTAAAACAAAGAAAGAAATTAAGTGTTTATTAAAATAATAAATAATCATTAAATTAGAGATAAATTGTTTGATTAAAAGTTATTTATAAAGTAAACATTAGAAGAATTTATTAGCGCCGACCGATTGAATGGTTGAAGACAATGAAGTCATGCATAGCGTCGATCACATATCATCTCAATTGAATCATTTAAGTCATTCAGTGATCCGTAATTCCGAAGCATTCGGTAAATCCTCAGTCAACAAACGTGATGGTAGTAGAGCTTAAACCAACACAATTAGCCCTTCAAACAAAGCCTGTGATCGTGTCTGATCCCAATCCAAAGAGTATATGACGTGACGACAGCCTTTATTTGTAATGCTTTCGAAACATTAAAAGGTAGTGTAAGAAAGTGACATTTGAGGTGTAAGTCATCCACTTATTGATAACTTCACCAAAAATTTATAATTTGAAGTCGAAAATAAACAATCATTTCTTTTCAAATAATACAACCAAACAGTAATTGCAATAATCAAACTTTCATAACCAAGAAAAATGTGCTCTTTTTCACTCTTCTTTTTTATTCTCTCTCTCTCTCTCTCTCTCTCTCTCTCTCTCTCTCTCTCTCTCTCTCTCT
>JAQFZM010003825.1:0-10446 GCA_034695785.1 Galumna obvia
ATATTTAATAAAAGTACAACTCTTCTCTCTCAGTTCTAAAGTAAAAGTGATTTTAGGACTGGTATTAAAAACAACTTTTTAATTATATTATATCAAATATTTTATAAATTTTATAATTGATAATTAAATTTTTGACGGAAATAGAAACAAGATTTAAAGGCAAAGCCATATTCACTATATTTAAGATCATTTGTTAAAATATATTAATATTAAATTTATATTGTAAAAGTTTCATTAAGTTTAAATTGAAAAGAAAAGTTGCACATAAATTTGAAAAAATTATTAAAAATTTGATTCAGTATCCAATACAAAGCACACGAAAAGAAAGATTGGTGGAAATAAAAAAAGGAGCACTTCTTATAAAATATATTAAATGGAAGTAAATATAAAAGTGTAAATAAATGAAAGAAAGTTAATCGAATAATTAATTCTTAATTTTCATTCATATAATAAAAGAAATTTTAATTACTATGAGTATTTTACAGTCTAAAAAATTGACTTTTATCTTTATTGCTAATTCTAGATAATAAACAACCTTCCTATTCTCTACGTTATTAGCAAGCAGTACTTTAATTAAACTTCTTAAAATTTCAATAATTCATTTAAAAAATTCAAATTTTCTGTTAAAAAATTTACCTTAAAATCTGTAAATATACCTTATCAAACATTTCGCAAAATTTTGATTTAATATTATACAAATAAATTGCCACCGCAAAACTAGCAAATAAATTCGAATTTTCTCGTATTGCCAATTTATATTATTCTTCCATTGCATCAATACATTTCTTATTATAATCCTTCCCGCTCTCAATGCATTCAACTATACATCGAATATCATTATTTATACTCAAACATTCGAGTTCTTAGACCTTTATTTTACAATAATAATTTATACAGGCTTCGAATTTTTAACTGTTAACTAACTATCTCTATTTATACGTCTTATTCGTTTATAAGATATAAGGCATTTGTAGTTTTTCATATTTTTATAACTACTAAAAAATCGGCCGATTCCGTTATTCCTAATGCTTAATAGCAACAAAAATGGAAAATTATGAAAAATAATGCAATTGTGTGCTGTCAATTCAATTTGATGAAAAGTAAAGGAAAGTATCCTTTTCTGCCAATTTGGTAAACATGGTTAATTTCGATAATATTATCACGCTTCATTTAACATAAAAATTGAGGTTAACATCGTAAGAAGACAAAAAAATTATCAACAAATATTACAACAAAACTAATTTAAGCTCAAAATTTATTGACTGAAACACTGATTTTCAAATCGATTTCTGTGAGTTTTTAGTTATTACGAATTTACAATTTGATCGCATTTTTAAACCAGAATTAAAAATTTTTTTTTTGAAAACTATGGTATGTTTGTTCTTCAACGTGAATTTACAATTTGAAATTATTATTCAGAAACATTATACCAAAAGACAATCTAACGAATACCGTAAAAACATGAAAATTTATTTTGCCTCAAATTGACGAAACCGAAAATTTATTGAAACGAAAAGTTGTTAATGTAATAATTGTTTCATTAAATAAAGATAAAATCAATAAAAATTTCTATTTGAATGAAAATTTGTTGAAAAGACGAATTTTAAATTTCCAAGGCAGGAAATTTTTAATCTTAGAATTTAAATTGTAGTTAATTTATAAAAAAATTTGCAACAAAACTATAACATTGAAGATACAGAATTAATTAATTTTATTCGAAATATAAAAATTTTAGTTATATAGAAGTTGAAAAGAGGACATCTTTTATTTTTAATTAGATTTATTATTCCAAATTAATAATCATCAATTAAATTGGAATACAATTTTAGTAGCATATCTTAGTTAGAGTAAAAATTATTTACAAGTTTAATCTAATAGAATGTTTGTCCATAGTGATGGCCTATTAATTTGGTCACCTTTTACTTTTAAATTTCTAAATGTTTGTTTTAATGTATATTGCCATAAAACCTACAGATTAATCTTGATAGATGTCAAATAGTTTCTCCCCCTTATCGCTCATATTCACGAATAAACTTATATACATTTCTAAAAATTATTTTTGTTGAATTTCAATCAATATTACATTCAATTTTAAGTCTCATAATTAAGTATAAATTGAATGAATTTTTGATAATTAACTAACTAGTTTTGGTTTGACTCTCAATTTGTGAGCGTTAACACGTTTTGTAAATTTGTTTATTTAATAAAAGCCTTTTTTGATGCATTAAGAAATTCATTTATTTTTTTTTGGTTAAGTGGTGTTCAGGACTAGATCGAAGAGTAATCAAATAGTTTTTAAGTAGGGATTTATCGGTCGCAAAGTTACAACTGCTGACAAACCGAAGGAAACCACCGGAAGTAAGGAAAGATTTGGTCAAAAAGTTAGGACGACTATAACCAGTAGCGAAGTGAACTCCGCCTCAAAATCAAACCAAATTTTGGTCAACAAATTGCGAAGCGAAGACCCTGGATATATACAGTACGTATCAAGATCTTGTTATACTCAACTTGAAGAAGTCAATTTCTCAACCAGAACAACACTAATTGGTCAGATTGGCAATGGATACGTCTGACATTTTTACATTCTTTAATTCATCAATTTTGTTGATAAAATCTAAATACGTTTCTCAATACTTACTTTCACATAACTGCTTACGTGTTGGCTATGATAGGAAAAAATACAAGAAAAAAAGAGATACATCTTTAATGAATATGAAAATGTTGATCCGAATATGAAGCTCAAAAAATTTTTTGCCAAATTATATTTGGATTGCAATTAGTGACAAATTATATATTCTTAATTTTATAAAAGAAATTAAAACTGAGAACTCAGATATAATCTAATTAATAATAATTTGCAAAAAAATAAACCTATAAGTAATTTAAGCATTTGAATACAGGAAATTATTCATCACGTATAACTTAACTAAAAGGAAATGTTATATAATATGAATTTGAATCAACAAATAATAATATTTTACAACCGTTTTTAAAACCTTATTTATATAATTTTATAGATATAAATTGCCAAAAAATTTTTAAAAGACATGTTGAACAAAATTAATAATCGAGATATACTTAATATTTTACTCAAATTTGAACATTCTTTTTAAAAAAATTAACCCAACTTCTAAAGTACTTAATGATTAAATGTTTAAACATTTATACCCCTTATGGAAATATCTAACTCCTTCACTTTAACAAGAAATATCTCGATAATGTTTTAATCAATTTTTATTTAGTAAAAATATTTTTAAATTAAAATTTCCCAGTTTTTTTTTGCAAAAATATATTTTTGAAAAGACATCAAGTTTAAATTATGAAATGTAATTTTTTGAAATTTTGAATTTTTATGAGAAAATTTATATTTTATTAAAGTTATGAACTATATAAAATATAAAACAATAGAGAAGTATACATTTTGGAAATTATATTAACAAAATATTTATATTGTAAAATCATTCTGCCCTCCAGCTTCATTTTTATTTGAAACCATTAAAAAAATTTATTACCTAATTTATGGATATCTTATATGAATTTGATGAAGAATTTAATGCTGATTTTGAAGATAAAATTTATTTTTGAATCAGTTTGATAGTTTTTAAAATATTCATAAATTTGTAATTTTGAATATTTGAATTCAAATAATTTCAAAATTAGTAATCACCTATAAAAAAGAAATATATATTTAGAATAAGTACAAAATACTACAATTTATAGATTTCTTAAATTTTTTATATGAGAAAGCTCAAAATATTTTATAAAATATGAATTATCCCCTAAAAAAGGGCAAAATTTCATAAATCTCATTTCATAGTTTTAACTTGATATATTTTTAAAAATTATTTTTGTAAAACAAAACTGGGGAGTTTTTATTTGAAATATTTTATACAGAATGAAAATTGATTGAGGCATTTTTGAGATATTTCTTGTCAAAGTGACGGAGTTAGATATATCCATACGTTTATTTAAATTGTTATAAATATTGTAAAGAAATTTTTTTAAATTTTTTTTTATCCTTAAACCATATGTTAATATTTTAATTGAGCTTTTGAATTTAATGAAAATTTATAAACAATTAAGCATATTTAAATCACAAATTATCTCATATTGTAAAACAATTGTTAATTTAATTACGCATTTCCTAATTTTAAATTTTTTAATGATGTTTAAAGTTCTTATCTTAGTTTTTCAAAATTGAGTTTAATATAAAGTTAAGAGGTTGAAAATATTTTTTTGAAACATTCATATTTTATTTTTAAATATATTAATTAAATTTTGTTTATAATAAATTAAAATAAAATAAACTTATTTTATACTTAAATATTAATATAGAATATTGAAAGGATTATAAACAATAAAAAATTTTATTATATCTAAATTTAAATTATAAATAAAAGGGATATAAAATCAAACCTAATAGCTATTTATTTTGGAAATCATTATCATATTCTTTGCCAAAATTAGGATTAATGCGGATATAGCGTATAAAGGGTTGAGAACAGAGATAAAACACTATGAAAGATTTTCGCTACCCTCCTTGGGAGCACCTATTTCTAATTAGACTTAGACATTTTTTCAAGTTTTTATATAATATTTAACTATGACTATTCTTTCTCCATCTAAAATACTTTTATAAAGTCAAATAAATTAATTTAATTCCTTTAAAATTTTTTCCCCCTTAATATCTCATCTTCTTTTAATATAAAGTTACTAAAGCTATCAATTCTGTAATTCCATCGTTTAAGGACAATATAAGGGCCAGCGTTGTGAGGCTTCATTTTCTTGCCCTTTTGGATTTGCGGCTGGTCCAACCATACTTTTTCTCCTGGCTTCAGGACTTTACCCTTGGTGTTTTTTTAGCCTTCCGTTTATTCCTGGCCTGTCGACTTTCAGCGTTTTCTTTGGCTCGCCTCCTAATATCTTTTATCTAGAGTGTCTTATCTTTAGCCATTTTTGTGGCCAATTCGACGAATCCTAATTGGTTATCGATCGATAGGAGTCCTTCTGCATTAAAGGCTAAGCTATAGGGACTAAATTGAGTGATCTCTTGTAGGTGAACCTTGTAGGCGTAGACGGCCTGATCCATATAATCGTCCCATTCCTTATCTGGGTAACTGTTCAATGCAATGGCTGTACTCAGGTACTTGTTAAAGTTCTCCGCCTATGCGTTGGATTGTGGGCGATAGACGCACATCGTGTAATGTTTAATCCCGTATTCTTTGTATCGGTTTTCGCAATATTCGCTGATCAAATTTCTGCCATTATCTGAAAGAAGCGTTAGGGCGATACTTCATCATAAAATCTTTGAATAATGCATCCATTACGGTTTTGTCGCGCATGTTGGTTAATGCTTTTGCGAAAGCAAACTTTGAGAACCTGTCCACTATTGTCACTAAGTATTTGTTCCTGTTTCTCGTAATTGGTAGTGGCTTTACTTAATCGATGGAAATATCCCTGAAAGGTATGTCGCTAATAGGGACCGGTTTATAGGTTTCGTAAAGTTTTGGTTTGTTTTTCTTATACATTTGGCACTGAACACAGGATCTGACGTAACGCTTCACGTCTTTATTAAGTGTTGTCCAGTAGTATTTTAACGAATAGCCTGGTAAGTTTTTCTTTGGCCCATATGAGCCGCATGATAACACTTCAGAACCGTTCGTATTTTGCTTTGCGGAGCACAACGGATATACTTCTAATCCATTGATTATTTTAGTTTTATGGAGTACCCCTTTCGAGTATACATAGGATTCTCCCTCAGGTCCTCGAATACTTCCCTTTTTTAGGCGTTCGATTAAATATTGTAGAGCCGGATCTTCACGTTGTTCTCGAATAATACTTTTTCGTTCGTTGTCCGACAACTGAGGGCTTTCATCGTTTTCGATGTCAATAAGTTCAGGTAGTTTCTGCTGAACAGTCTTCGCCTTCGTCTGTTTACTGGTTACGGCCTGTTCCCGGTTGTAGTATAGGTCTGTGTCGCTGTACTCTACATTTTCCGCTGGTACCTTGCTATATTTATAAGTAATGGTTTGTTTACGTCCACGGCTTCAGCCCATTTTTCAAACTCTTCGAATGTCCCGATCATTAGGCACCTACTGAGACAATCTGCGTCTTGATGTGTTCGCCCCGACTGATACACAACTTTGAACTGATAGCCCCACAGTCGTTGTGTCCATCTTTCAAGTTCTGCTGTCTTGGACGCCCGTTTCACCAGGAAACAAAGGCTGTGATGGTCCGTCTCGACTGTAAATTTGCGGCCATATAGATACACATGAAATTTGCCGATAGAGTAATACATCGTTAAGCATTCGACTTTACTGACAGTATAGTTTTCTTCGGCTTTGCTAAATGTTCGGCTCACACACGCTAATAGTTGGGCGTCTTTGCGTTTGCCTCACACAGGGATCTGAATCAAATGTCCACCTATGCCTACACCTGATCCATCGGTTCTTAAGATGTGTTTCGCATTGGAGTCAAAGTGCGCAAATATGGGTGGGTTGAGTAAACACTCTTTTAAATGCTCAAAGGCTATCTGTTGGTTTGTTTCCCAAATAAACATTTGCTTTTGTTTCAGAATCGCAAATAATGATTTTGCTATTTTTGAAAAACCCTTAATAAAGCGCCTATAAAAACCGAAGAAACCCAAAAATGACCTGACCTCTTTTACTGTTTTGGAAACAGGGAATTCCTTAATTGATGCTGTTCTCTCCTGGTCTGGGCGGATGCCTTCGAGTGTGACCAAATGTCTTAGATATGAAACCTCTTTCTTCACAAAATAGCATTTCGAAGGCTTGAGTTTCAGGTTGTAATCTTGTATTCGGGCGAAGATTTCTTTGAAGTCCTTCAAATGATTATCGAATCCTTTAGAGTGAGCTATTAGATCGTTCAAGTATACGATACAGCTCTTTCGGTTGAGTCCATTAAATATTTTGTCCATTGCTCTGGACATCGTCGCGGGTGCATTCATTAATCCGACTGGCATGTATTTGAAAGCGAAGGTACCCATATGGAAGACAAAGATTGTCTTCTCCTTAAAATCCTCGGCCATTTTTATCTGCCAGTACGCGGCATATGCGTCCATAGTCGAATAAACTTCTGAGTTTTCCAATTGAAACAAGGCGTCATCAATTCTCGGCATTGGATATCTGTCAGGTTTTGTGATTTTGTTGAGCGCCCTATAGTCCACACAAAAGTGAATTGTTTTATCTCTTTTGCTGAACAATACGACAAGCGATGCCCATGAACTGGTAACGGGTTTGATGATCCCCTATCATAACATATCATTGACCTGTTCTTCTTTCGCTTGTCTCTCATATTGAGATATACGCTAAGGTCTTTGGCTGACGGGTGCACTGTTTCCTGTATCGATGTGATGAGTCTCATCAATAATTTGCCCTTTGGGATCCCTTTCCAGATAGAAACAGTCTCGGTGTTCGGCTAAAAGTTGTAAGGTCCGTTGTCTCTGTTCTGATGTTAGATGTCCGCCTAATTGGAACAGTTTCCCGAACTCTTCCAGGTCTTCCGGTCTCTTGGAAATATCCACACGATCGCGTAGATTACGGGCCAATTTAAAATTCATTTGAACTTCGTTTCTTCGCTTCCGATTTCGGTTAGGCCCCTTGTGTTGATTACTGCCTCCACGCATGGTCAAACCTTGGCAATGATAGGGCCTGCGTTAAGTTCTTTGACATGAGGGCTTTTGTTAGTGATAATGACCGAGGTAAGGTAATCATCCACTTCGCACAGACCAGTTTCCATGGCAATAACTTTGTCACTAAAGGCTTCATTTCGTTTGACAACCATTTGTCTTGCTTTTGTACTATTACAGAGCCTCAAGAGCGATTTTCTGTTGCATTGGCTCCAACACAAAGTTGCTATTTAACATTGCTTCCATCCAGGGGAAGGTGTCCCCTGCTGGGTCATCGTTGAACTGTTCTATCGCTGTTGTCTTTACAGATCCTGGAGCTTTCATCTGATTTGTGGGTTTGCCTTTACTTGCAGTTCCACTGGGTGATCGAACATTTGGTTCGGGTGTCACTTTTGAATCGTTATCAATATCACTCTTAGGTGGGATGAAGTCTTTTCCCAGTTCACATTTGTCACTCAATTTGACCACTTTGTTAAACTTGATTTCCAGTATTTTTGCTCATTGGCGTCCCTTAAGAAGTTCCCGATTTTCTTTACTTATGGGTCTCGCCTTATATGGCCTTATATTTTTGATAGGGTGAGTGATGCCAGTGCGCCTAACATCTGCTTCCGCTTGTCTGTAATCGCTAATGGCGTCACAAGTTATCGACAATCCAAATGATGGGATTAGATCTTGACCTATTATAATGTGAAAGGACATTCGTTGTATAAGTGGAAAGGTATAATCGATTGTTTGGCTTCCAAACGAGACTTCCACATCTCGTGCCACTCCCAACGGTGGAATTTGATGTCCTCCAACCCCTTTGAATGACGCGCCTTTCCATTTACCATATTGGAAGCGAAAGCGTGCAGCACAGGCAGCTGGCATTAGAGAGTACGGGCCCCCGTATCAATAAATGCCTTTACGCGCTTGCCATTAATCAAAACAGGGTAACAGTTAATTTGCTTTATTGGTTTACAAGTACAAGCAAGGGTTTCGGACTTTTCTTTCAGTTTTTCATCGAAGGCATGTTGTGGTCATCTAGTCCCGTCTTGAGACAACTGACGACCTCTGAGTCAGTTATTGCAAAATCGATTCATTTCTTAGTCTTAATAAATGATTTAAGAAATCAACGAGGTTTTGACCCTCACGTTGTTTTGCGTTATAGAACTGCAGACGGATTTAATGCTGATAGTCGGCTGGTTTGTATTATTTCAAAAAGTCCACTTGGAATTGTTCCCACTCTGGATCGCCTTGTTTATACTTCCCATCAAACCATACCTTGGCAGTTTTAATTAGATGACCAGCAAGCTATTTTGCCTTTTTACGATCGTCCCAATTGTTCATTTTAGCGGCGACTTCGTATTGTCGTAGCCATTTCACAGGATCCATGCCAATGCCCTTGAACTTTGGGGGTCTTTCCTTGAGAAAGACTTGCTTGGGCTGGTTTCCTTCGCTTTTGGCGGCTTTGATGGCTAGAGCAACACCCTGGTTTATACCTTTGGCGTCCACAACTGGTGGTGCAATTGCAGGGCGTTGGACATTCGATGGTTGCCTTGATTCGGGTCTACTCGAATGTGACGGTTCGGGCTCCGTTTCTGAGTTTGTCTGATCCTCTGGTATTGAGGCTATCTTAGAGCGGTTGTCATCTATTTTCTGTAAGAGTTTTATTCGCCTCTTGTCTCTTGTTTTTAAGTTATGTCGGACTTGTAGTTCTCGCAGCATCTACTGTTCCTGCTGGTAAATGTTCTCGAGATGTTCCAACTCTATGTCGAGTTCCCGGACCGCGTCGTCCGTTCGATCCTCCTCTGAATTGGCTGCTGGAAACGGCTGTTCGCCTATTGTGTCATTGTGTTGAAGCTGTTCCTCACTGACGATATGTGGTTCGACGTTTTCCCTGTTTCCCTCGTCTCGATTGTCTATATGAGAAGGGTTTGCTGACTGTTGTCTTCGATCAGGTTTAAACCTATCAAACTCGTTGAGGGAAATGTTGCCGTCGTCGGAAAAGTTGAAGACATCCCGATTTGGTGTTGATTGTCGCGGAGAAATTGGACTCCGGCTTCGATTCCTTCTGGGCCTTCGAGGCGTTGGCAATCTGACAAGCGGTGACCCGTTTTGGTCTGATCTCAGATGAGGTCTGTCCGCCATATTGTGCACAATTGTCTAATGGTTAACACGTTGGGTACAAAATAGTTGTATGGGGACAACTATCGGTAAATTACCCGGCACAATCCACCAAAATGTAATGCACTGCTGAATAAAGGGGGTTAAAGCCCACAATTCGTTTCCGCCTCTTTTAGCGGAGGTCAAATGAAATGATGCATGAGTTTATAATTGAATGATTAGTTAATTTAAATAATCAAAAACTGTTTATAAGTCATTTGCGAAATAATTAATTAGTTATTTTAAAAACACCTTTAAGTAAAACAAAATAATTAAAAAACTGAATTAAAACTAAGGTTTAAAATGAGATCGACTTTAAGGCACTAATTGTTAATTAAGTCATCGTTTTAATTGTTGAGACGATGAGTGACTGTCGATGACTGAGAATAAAACGCGAAGTGAACTGCACGTCCGCTGAGATGTGGTCGGCTTTATAGACATTTTGAAAGTAATAGAAAGCCAATAGAAATCGATTTAGAGTTGAATTTTTAATTAAAGTTCGTTGAGTCGAGTAGTCCTTTAATTTTATCAGTCATGAGTTCGGTTTAAAATGATAAGAGTGAATAAAATGTTTGAGAGGATTATAAATGGAATGAATCATAGATGGCTAAAGGGGGGGTATTTCAAAATACCCCCCCCTGAGACGAAAAAACCTG
>JAQFZM010003826.1:0-10444 GCA_034695785.1 Galumna obvia
GAAAACAAACCAATCGGTCGAATGACTAAAACAATGGCCAAAGCATTCAATAATCAGAAGAACTCAGACTTAAAGTTTAAACTTAAACGTAAAGGAAGTGAAGACTTTGATTATATTTATTGTCACAAATGGTTTGTCGAACAAAACTCTGAACACTTCGAAAGAATGTTTGCAAACAAATGGTCTGAGAGCCTGAAAAATGAGATACAAATTAATAACTTCTCGTATGAATCGTTTTATCACTTTATTAGATGTCTTTACACCGAAACTATAGAAACCAAAGACATTGAAATACTGATTGAGTTGTTGTCAATCACTGATCAGTATTTGGATGAAGAAATTAAAACAAAATGCGTTCAAATAATTAAACCATTAATTAATACCCAAAACGTGTGTTCTCTTTATAGCGCTTCCATTAAATTCAGATCCAAAGAATTGGAAGACTTTTGCTTTGGATTTATGTCACAAAATATGAAAACAATTATCAAAACTGAAGACTATAATAAAATGGATGCCATTTATACCAAACAATTCTTAACTAAATATTATAATTAATATTTGTATTAATTTGTCTCTCATTAAGAATAAAAATAATTCAAATTCTTTTTATTAATACTTAAATGTTATAAAACTTTTGTTTTTCAATTTATTCAAATAATTATAAGAATTGTTTATTAAAAAAGGATTTTAATATAAAATTCAATTAAATCTAATAAATATTTGTTAATTATTTAATATACATTGAGATTATTACTCAAATAGAGATAAAACATAAAATTTTTTTGTGTAATTGAATTTTGCATTAATACTTTCCTAAACCGTCTACTATAAAATAATCAAGTATAATTTATTGTTTTTTTATTTACAATACAATAATCCAGCGATGCATATTGAATGCATAGGGGGGAAACATTTCATTATACTTACTGTATGAACCGAACATGTTCATTCGTTAAACAAGATTAGTGTTCATATAAATCATTACATATTTTTAGCAAGTTTAAATTTTTATATTACGATAAGAGTTTTAATACGTAGTTTTGTTTACAATAATTTATCAAATGTGAGTCAAAATGAATGTTATATATGAGTAACTTTAATGCACTTGCACATGTCACATAGCATACGCACAAAATGCATTCAAAAAGTGCATTCAATATACATCGCTGCACTAATCTCTCATATTTTTTTAGAGAAGTATATCTAAACTTAAATTAAAATAATAACAGTAATCATCAAAATTATAACCTCAGAGTTTAGTTTATTTTCAAACTCAATTCCAAATGGAAAATGCGTTCATAAAATATACCAAAAAACTCGGTTAATAACTGCAGTGTTATTTAATAAAAATAATTTACTTTAAGTTTTATAATAAAACTAATAAGAGGTATAATATAATAATATACAGTGAATGACCACTAATTATAAGTACCAACAATTTTAAGTAACCAATAATTTTAAGTAAATCTCATAACCATATCACTTAAAATTATTGGTCATTCACTGTAATTACTTAATTATATCATCACTTCGATAAAACTACCATATTAACAATGGCATAAAAATTTGTTTAACAAGTTTCTTTTAATTATAATAAAGTTTACTATCATTTTAAAGTTATACTTCTTATAACGAATCAGTTATAACCAAAAAAATTTTTCCCGACTTTCATTATAATGGGGTTACACTTTATTCTATCTCAACTTTTTATTTAATTTTATCCAAACTTAACTTTAAACTTAACTCTAACCTCAAACCCAACTCCAACTCTAACCTTAAAACTTTGTTTTAAGCAGGGATAGACTTTGCCTATTTGACAGGGTATTGCTAATTTTGACTAATCTTTTCACGACAAGGGGTATAAAGGATATTTTCAAAGTGGCGCACAGTTAATGTTTACCATTTTAATTTTTAATTTCAACGTATTTTAATGTGTTTTGAATCATACACTTTAAATTAATTCATACTAAATATTTATCAATTTAAAATAATTAGAGATGTAATATACAAATTTAAATTTAGAAACAAAACATTTTTACTATTATTAAATTAAAAGATTTTTATATAAGTCCCTAGTAGTTAAATATAATCTTGCGTTAAAGTATAAATAAATGTTCACAAAATTATATAATGACGACCGCAATGACAGGGATTAGAAAGAATATCCAAACCCACGTCCAGACACTTAATTCACTTCTATAACTATAATTCCTTATATAAATACAATTTCCAACACTTCCAGAATATGCTGGGTCACAAACACACGTATTTCCAAAGCAATGACTGTTGGAATCGATTGAATAACAGTCAGAATTCTGGATACAACCATGGTAAGTACATTTGCCATTAACTATATTATAACCCGAATCACATATACAGGACTTTAGATAACAGTGACTGTTTGGGTCTTTACATTCGAAACTTGAAGTACAGTCTTTAATACAATTGCCATTACGTTTGGTATAACCGGAATCACAAACACAAGTATTTGATGAACAATGACTGTTGACATCACTTTTAATACATTCATTATCTATAGTGCACTCATACTTAACACAATGACCAACACTTCCAGAATATCCTGAATCACAAACGCAAGAATTAAGCGAACAGTGACTGTTGGTATCTCTTGATGTACAGTCAAAGGTATAATTACAGCCATCTTTCTTACAAATACCATTAACTAGGTAATATCCTGAATCGCAAATACAAGAGTCAATCGAACAGTGACTGTGAATATCTTTTGCAGTGCAGTCAGAATTGGAGGTACAATCAGTTTTTATACATGTTCCACTAACTTTTTTATAACCCGAATCACATTCACATTTACCGAGAGAGCAGTGACTGTTTGGGTCTTTACATTCGGAACTTGAAGTACAGTCTTTAATACAAATGCCATTACGTTTAGTATAACCGGAATTACAAACACAAGTATTGGCCGAACAATGACTGTTACCATCACTTTTAATACACTCCTGATCTGTATTACAGCCTTTCTTTAAACAATTGCCAACACTTCCAGTATATCCCGAATCACAAACACAAGAACTTAATGAACAGTGACTGTGAGGATCAATTGGCAAACAGTCAGAAATCGTAGAACATCCATGGTAAGTACATCTGCCATTAACTTTCTTATAACCATAATTACATTGACAAATTTGTCCAGAACAGTAACTGTGGACATCTCTTCTAATACAATCAGAGATGGAATTACAGCCATCTCGCCTGCAAATACCATTAACTAGGTAATATCCAATAAGATTACATTTACATGTATGAGTTATTAAATCACAACGACTGCTTCCAGTACATTCTATATGACTTCTACATGTCTTTGATTGAACAAAAATAACCATGCTAATAAATATAAAATATTGTAGCAATATTTTTGTCTCCATTTTTATTATTAGAGTTAACTTTTCAAAGGAAATGCTATACAATTGACTCTCATTTATGTAATGAATTAACTAAAGTAAATGCAATAAATAAATATATATATAATAATCAGTAAACAATTCTCTCACATATACCTCATTATCGAAATCTATAACTACAATATAATCACCTTGGATACTTGATCACTTGATCAGTGTTGCCAGGTGTTGTTTTAAGAATAAAGCCGGTAAAACTAATTATGGTTATATCAATCTGTAGAACATATCGCCATTTTAAAAGAATAATTACATTTTCAAATTATTTCTATTGAACTTATTAAAATTTTCCAAGTAGAATTTCTCAAATCAAAAGGATTACTTGATTTCTTTGAAGATATGGCGACACTACTAGTAATGTCAGTTTATATGAGCAACAAATATGATTTCAATAATAGACAACAATTATATTTATCTAAAATTAAATTTTCTTTTGGAACACTTATAGAAATATCTTATCATAGAGTTTAATTGTTATGCAATGGAAACAATAATACTTAAGCATAAGTCAGAAAGTCAGTTAGTTTAAAATAGTTTAGTAAAATTGTTTATAGTTGAGTTCATTTTTCATAGATATTTTAATATACTGAAACAATTTTATAAGGAAGGAATCGTCAAAGAGTCTGGACATGGATTAGAATGGATTTTGATAACACTTATAACTCACTGGACATAGGATTGTAAACAATGAGAATATTAAGCATTAAATACAGTTAAACACATTTATATAAATATTTGATTTAATTTATAAAAGTATTTCACATGCATGATTATCTTTAAGTTTTCAATTGATAAATCTATCTTTTTAAAAAGTATTTTTGTTTTTAAGTTCGTATAGAAATTTAAGGAACTTTTTGGCCTCATTTTTCATATTTCTTGATACCTAGTTCATTTAAAATATATCCCCCAATAATTAGTTATATATAAAATTGTTCACCGATACTTATTGTATAGGATATATCATGTTCATCTTTTATTAAAATGAAAACAATAATAAATGTAGATACAAATATCTTTAAATGTGTATACAAATAACCTAAATAAAGTTTACTAGTTACAAAATATTTCTGGTAATACATTTTACTAATTTATATATTCAAACGCACATTTTAAAATTACAATCCTAATTCATAAGAATCATATCATATTATCATATGATATTGATAAATTTCATGTCAATAAGGGAAGAAAAAGTAAGGAATAATTCTTTTTGTTTGTCTCTTAGAAGCAGATAATCCTTTCAGAGAGTCACCGATTTAAATTATCTTTATCTCCATAGAAAGCGTATGATTTATAGATTTGAGTAATCTATTTATTACCAATTAATCTAATTATTAACATCGAAAGTTATCTCTTCCCGTGAAATTCGGCTAGCTAAATTTGGCATTTAAAGCTTTATATAAAAAAATTTTTCCTTTGCATCACAATAAAATGAATATTTGAGCAATGAATTTATTGATGAGAAAGAAAATTGATATTAAAATGAGTAAAACATTCATGAACATATGAAACTTTGAAAGGTTCAAATTAGAGTTCCAACTTTTCGAATTTTTTTCAAACCCTTCCCGTCCCTTCCCTTAGAGATTTCATAAACGGGAATCCCATCCTTTCCCTTATGAAAATTTTCCCAACCTTTCCGTCCCTTCCCTTAAAACATAACATACTTCTAAAATTTCAAAAAATACATTAATTTTACATAAGAATAATAAATAATGGGTTAAAATTAATATATATTAAGTTATTTTATATAATTTAAGGTTTTAATGATTAAAATTAATATATTTCTTATTAAAAATTTTCAAAATCTCCTTGACTTTTGTATAATATTAAGGGTTAAGGGTTTAGACAAAACTAAACGGGAATCCCTTCCTTTCCCTTAATGACACAATTCCCTTCCCTTTTCTTGCTCTAATTTTACCGCCCGTCCCTTACGGGTCCCTTAAGAGTTAAGGGACCCGTAAGGGTCCCTCACAGGAAGGGTTCAAAAATTGGATCTCTAGTTCAAACTATGCTTTTTATTGCTTATTAATTAAGTCAAAATTTAACTTTCTTTAAAGCTTTGAAAGCCAAATTTTAATAGCATAATTTCACGGGAACAGATGGCCATTCGCCAAAAATAATTAAACTTATAAATTCTATACATCTTCAGATACTAAACTTTTTTCACTTTACCAAAATGCTAAAACACTCAAAAAAATTATGTCATATAAAAACATTGAAACGTTATTATTATTAATATTTTTATTATTGAATTTATCGATATTATTATTATTGATATCGATATCATTTACATCACTATTGATATTATGGATATTTTTATTATTGATATCGATATTATTTTTATTGAAAACGATATTATCGATATTATTATTATTGATATCGATATTATTAAAGATATCGATAATTTTATTGGCATTATTTTTATTATAGATATTAATATTATTGATATTATCAACATTAATATTATTGATATCATCATTATCGATATTATTTATATTAATGATAGTGTTGATATTATTATTATAATTATTAATATCTAAACGATTAATAAAACTTAATACTTATATTCATTTTTTGTGTTTATTTTTTGAGTGTACAAAAAATTCAAATAAACCACTCTCAACTGTCAAATGCAACATGAAGTTTCGTCTTTGTACATCATAAGCTTGCAATAGAGAACAAGATCATTTAAATCGGTTACTCTCTATAATGATTATCTCCTTCTTAGTATGTATTTTAAGCTAAATTTGATTATTATATATTAAGTAAATATTTTCTCTTTTTTTATTAAATATTTTATTAAATATTTAACCAAACATAAATAAATATTTTCTCAGGGTTTATTAATGAATTTAAAGAAGTGTTTAAAGGAGAGCCTAAATGATTTTAAGTGTCCAAAGGAATGATAAAATCTTATCATGGACTTTTCGTAGCAACAGATGGAAGGTTATACGCAAAGGGCTTCAACTCTGGAGGACAATTAGGTCTGGGTCATAATAATGATGAGTTTAAAAATATATTGAATTACATTCATTATAAATTATAGACATATTTGAGGGCAACTCATTTATGTTCACAAAGTTATTGATAGAGAAAATAAATCTGTATTATATTGTAGGTGAGGAAATAATTGACTGAATTAATGAATTCTGATTCACTAAATAAGTTTCTATCAAGATGATTGGATGCAACAAGGGCATTTAAGAGTGTTTCAAAAGACATGGAACATTAAATAATGTTATCCATCAAATTTTCTTTCAATAATTTAGAAAATATTCCCACTTTAACTAAAAATCATTTAAATGATTTTATTTGTTATTTTGAATTTGCCCTTGTTCTTTTCAAATACCAATTTAATATTAAATCTTTATTTCAATTATTTTAAGAAAAAGACAACAAAGTATTCCAATTATCTGTTGAAATATAATACAAAAAAAATAGTTTAAATAATATAGTTATCAAAATAGAATTTATATAATAAACTAAAATAATTAATACTCACTTCATAACATCGAAAATAATTAATAGTAAATAATTTCCAACACGAAAACCCCACTCTTTTCTCACCAACTCTTTCGATTAGACTTTTTATCTAATGATTATTGAAATGAATGTATAAAAAATACAATTACTTAACAAACCTTTAAATAAGTTAATAATCTTTGTTTTAATGAGTGTTTGTTGTGTTTAGAATACGATATAATAAAAACATTTAATAAATTATAGGATTTGTTTACAGAATAGTTGACTGAAGAAGCGGTGAATATCAGG
Organism: Galumna obvia; assembly: GCA_034695785.1. NCBI lineage: Eukaryota > Metazoa > Arthropoda > Arachnida > Sarcoptiformes > Galumnidae > Galumna > Galumna obvia. Next base: position 7,206 of record JAQFZM010003826.1, read on the forward strand.
AAAAGGAAAAAAGTGGTTAAGACTGACATAACATAAATAAATATGATTTTCAATATGAATACCATCGGAACGAATAACGATATATAAATAAATAAAATTATTATTAAACCAAAAGTAAACCAAAATATTAGTAAATATTTCGACCAAAAATTAGTATTACATTCATTTATTTCTAAATACAACGAATTAAATGAGTGATTGATTTCTTTGATTCTTAAGAATTGTTTCTTTCTCTCCATTTCTGACAGAATAGTATTCAAGCGATTGATTTTCAGTTTCAGATAAAGACATAGAATATAAAAGACCAGGAATTGGAAGAGAAGATAATTCCAGAAATAGTGGGAATACAATACGAATAGCAAAGTATTTGGAATACAATAATAGAGTGCCTCCAATGGATTCCCGAGAAATACATAGAAAATGGGAACGAATACTATTTCTATAAACCCGACCACAAACTTGTTATACAAAACAATGAAAGGGTAGAGCCTTCGTGTGGTTCTCACTATTTTTCTAATATCTCTTTCATTAGTTATTCCAATATCTTTAGGCGAAACCAAACCCGACATCATTTGAAATACTCGAAGAAAAGTCGGTTTTATACCATTTCTGTAGTTATAGTAATAGATTTGTTGATTAAATATCACTAAAACTGAACAAATTAAGAAAAACATATCCGTATATTTCGGTACACCAATAAAATACCCGATACATCCCAGAGCTGTGAATATCAAATGGGTTTTCTCTTCGCTTAAAATTGTAACTATTCTTATGATTGTATACAATAAGAATGTTATAAATATAATCAATGGATGATCAATGAGTGGGCGTTTTGTTTTATCACTAAATGATGTCAAACACAAACCAATTTTGTAGAGAATATCAATCGAATCAATGGTCAGTTCCGGCGGTAATCTCTTATTCGGAACTTATGTTAACATTTTATTTGATGTAATTATTTTATAAACTATTCTTTTCATTTATATTTTTAAGTAATAATAGAAAACAAATGGAAAAAATTTATTTGGAGAAATCAATTAAGAATAATATTTTAATGTATTTTTTGTCTTAAATAAAAATTTTCATAATTACTTTTTTAATATAATATATGACCTTGATAAAATTAAATTATTAAAATAGAATTTTATTAATTTAAGTTTATCACGAAATAGAAAATTCCCTTGTTTACAATATTTTATGACTGCAATGAACTAATTGGTTTTCTAATATAAAATTCTCTTTAATTATGAAAAACATTTTATCATGATAAAATGAGTTTAGCATAATATAATTTTGACTTATTTCAAGTCAATTATTTATTTCCTACAAAAAAAGGGGCCTTTATTTGATATAAATTTTTAGCTTCACTTTTATAATAAGTTATCAACAATTTATTTATTCTATTAAATAGACATCTTCTGATATGAGTGATATAATATGCTCCTTTGTCATAAATTGATCCTTGCACATACATTAGTAACAAAAGTGTTATTATTAATGCTTTGATTAGCTTCACCAAAATACTCTTTAGGTGTAATAAACTGTTCGTCAATTTACTTATATTGTGTTAAAATATTTATAATTAATATAAAAGTTTAACTTAAATACAAATAAATTATTTATATCATGTTTTAAAATGGATAAAATAGTGTTATTAAAAGAGTTTAAAGAATTTAAAGGAGAGCCTAAAAGTTTTTATGTGTCCAAAGATTTTCAATCGAATTTATATTTTGGATTTTTTTTATAGCAACAGATGAAAAGGTATATCGAATGGATTATGAATTCATTACTTATTTTTCAAAATTTTCTTTATTTTCAATATTAGTTTTTAGTTTTATTTATTAAAATATCAAACAACAAGTTTTATATATGAATTCAATATTTCAAAATGAAATTTTAATGACTTTTTGAATTAAAAGACTTAATTTGTTTTTATTTAATAATATAAGAATTAATAATTTTTACAAATAAAATAAAAGGTTCAGTAAATAAGACCTCTATTAAAGTTAATAAAACTTTTATTTTTAAAATAGATTTTAGTGAATAGTTTTTTAGTTAATTTTAAATGAATTTAAATCAATGTTTTAGTTATTATTTTATGAAATAATATATTCTATAAATAATTGAAATTATAATTCAGTGATGGGCACAGAATCGGATACTCATTAAAAGTTAATAACACTTTCAGTTCATTGAATATCTTCTAAGTTTATTATGAGTGTTAAAAATAAAACACTCAAATTATCTTAAAATCAGTGTTTAATTCTTTACATTTACTTAACTATTGAACTAAACATTGGATAATATCTCATAAATTGAGTTTCGATTTACATTTTAATTGTTTGAAGAATTTATAAATTTAACACAATTTTTAATTATTTTTTATATTTGAAAATCAAATATAATAAAAATAATAATTTGTAACTTTAGAATATAATTTAAATATAATTCATATTATTTATTTACAAGATAAGTCTAGAATACAATCAAATTTTATTATTATTATTAATTTATATAATTTGTTGAATAAATTTATTGAATTTATTGTAATAACTATTATAAGAAATCAATTGATTTTGAGTCAATTCTTTTGATTGTATCGCATCTCTGATTTCTTTAATTTGATTTTCAAAAACTTCCCTTAAATGATGACTCAATTTATTTGATTTCTTTATTTTCTGTTCAAATAATTTTAAATATTTTTCCAATTCTTTTATCGCTTTTTCATTCAATTTGTCTTCAATGCTTTCATTTGTGTTATTCTTGTCATCAGTTTTTGTCTTTTTAATACTTTCTCTTTTTAATTGATTTCTTCTTTCAATTTCTGATGAAAGAGTTTTAATGAGTCTTTCATTGACTTCAAACAATTGTTTTTGAAATTCTTCTTTAATCATAAGATAATTATCATAATATAATTCATCGCTTATATTATATTTCAGATGAAATTGTTTTAAGATTTCGTTCATATTTTCGTCAATAATTTTATGAAATTCTTTTATTGAATTGAATTTTTTCTCTGAAATAATTATTTTCATTTTATTCTTGTAGTCGTCAATAGATTTAACTCGATATTCATTCAATTGATTATTGAATTTATCGATTAATAAATTTTTATAATATTGTTTAGATTTATTCAATTCAGGGATGACCTAAACATTAAACAAAAAAGTTTAAAATCATTTCAATTATTCAAATATACCTTGATTAGAATTATAGACTCGATTATTGGTAGTTTTGAT
>JAQFZM010003827.1:0-10443 GCA_034695785.1 Galumna obvia
AAAAACAAAATTTTTGTTTAAAATTATTTTATTCAAAAAAAAAAATTTATACACACATTTCAACCACTAAATTCTTATTAATAATAAACCTTAAATTTTTATAAAATTGTTAGTATCACAAATATATTTTCTCTAATTATTTTAAGATTATTTTGTTTTTATATACATTCTCTGTTTTGAAACCAAAAAAAAAATTTTTTCACAAAAATTATTTTGAAATATTCAAATATTATTGTGAAATCATTAAAAGATTATCTAAAATTAGTATACAATAATAATTTCAACCTTGATCAATTAAATAGCTTATGACAAACTATTTAATATTAAAACTTTATATAAGTTTTCCATATCTGTGCTATAAGGGTTTCATAAAATTATGTAAATAAAATAGAGTTAACTCAAACTTTTGATATCAAATCCTAATAATGAATAAAAGCCAATAATTTTATCAAACCTATGGAAAACCTTATGTTAAAATATACAAAGTTAAATGTATTCCATTTAAAAGGAAATATAAACAATCTCAAATAAACTTTAACAAATAATTCTAAATTCATGTGAGAAATACATAATTCAGGCTATTATTAAACACATATTAGAAGTTCTGATAAAATGTCGATCATTTTTATTCAAAATAAATATTAATTTATTTTATTTATAAAATTGATGTAAAATTATTATTAAAAGTTTACTTTGGTTAATTAAATACTTGTAACTATCAGAAAAATTCAATTTTCTTTTTCAGAATTCAATAGGGCCAAACCTTCTATGTAAAGCAAATATAAAACTTTTACTTTCAATGATTTTCCAAATATTATGATTTATTAATTAATACTTGTTTTTTAATCAAAATATTTTGGGATTGACTTTTAATAAACAAAACATAAAAGATAATAATCTAATTTTAAATTCAGTTCATTTCAAACACATCAAATGATGAGTTGGGCTTAACATATCCCTGGTAATATATAAAAACTTTGAGCCATATATTGAGAAATTATGTTATCAATAAAATGTTTAAATTTTTATCTTCAGTGGAAAACATTTCATTTAATGGGTTATTTAAGGGCTTATCTTTTAAAATAATAAGAGATAGAAAGAACTTAACGAATAAATTTATAGAATTGCCTCAAATAAATAGCTTTCATAGAATTTCTTTAATTAAAAGCAAAAAAAATATAAATTTTTTTCATTTATAATAATAATAAAATTCAGAGCTAAAATAATTATCAGATCTTTGATTTATTTAAATTTTATAAATAAATAAAGTAAATATTTATTTGGAATAATAATAATCAACATTTGATCAGAACTTCTAATATATATTTAATATAAATCTAATCTATATGTGTTTCTCACATGAATTGAGAATAATTTGTAAAAGTTTATTTGAGCTTGTTTATATTTCCTTTTTAATGAAACACATTTAAACTTGTATAATTTTAAAAATAAAGTTTTCCATGTTTTGATATAATTATTGGTTTTTATTCATTATTATAGTTTGATATCAAAAGTTTGAGTTAACCCTATTTACTTTTACATAATTTTATGAATCAATTATAGCACAGAATTGGAAAACTTATATAAAGTTTGAAAATTAAATAGAATGTCGTAAACTATTTAATTGATCAAGTTTGAAATTAAATCAAATTATTATTGAATTCAAATTTTAGATAAACCTTCAGTGATATTATAATAAAATTTGAATGTTTATTCACTAAACTTTAAATTTTTTTAAACATAATGACATTCATTTTATCTTAATTTTTATTTATCTAAAACTTAATCTTACACTATGATTGAAAGTATGCGTTCATTTAAGTAATTTACATGCCTATCAAACAAATTCAAATGTTTATCAATGATAGAAATTGATTTTAATAGTAAATAAGAGTATTATCATAGCATATGCTGTATCTGTAAAAGTTTATTATCAAAAACGGCTTTAAATTTGTAAATAAGTCAAATGCATTTATAACATACAAGGGGAGTTATATTTTATGAGACTTTTGATGAGCAAAATTTACAAATAAACTGCGTGATACACCCTTTAAATTTGCTAATGTATAAACCTCGTGATTATAAGTTCAATGACTTTTAAAGGTATATAAATCTTTGACCAAAAATTAAAAATTCATTTGAAAAATTTTGAATAAAATTTAAAGAATAGTTTAAAAGTAAGTGATGTTTCTTGTATCCCAAGTGAACTTCTAGTAGAGTTCGCTTTATGCTGCTTACCATTAAGTTTGTGGCCTTTTCTCCAACTTTTTCCCTCCCAACTCTTTCCTCCCCAAATTAATGTACAATTAAAATAACTTTAAATAAATTAAATTTATATTAAATAAATAATAATTTTAGTGTCAGACTCACGCCCAACAACACCGACGGCTTTTGATGAACTATTAAATAATTTATCGCAACATCCATCAATTGATGCAAGAAAATTGACACTATTAGAAACCCGAATAACAGGCAAACAGGTATTTTATTAAAACAAATTTAAAAATATAATTCACTTTATATTTCAGATGATTTTTGGTCAAACGGTTCCTCTATTTCAGCCGACCTCGAGTTCATTAAATAATCAATTGTCGACGTCTTCGCCACCAACACATGCGATGACAATTCAGGCAAAAAATTGCAGTGTAGGTCAAACTTCAGCTAGTCATACGGCCAGCTATAGTTGTGATGTTAATTTGCCAACATCTTCTGTCGGCATTCTTAACTGCGATAAAGATATGAATGAATTGACATCTGTAAATTGTAAGAATAATTGCTCTGACCAACGGTTGGCCCAATCTGCTGAAAGTAAGTAAAAGAAAAAAGTTTTAAAAGTTTCTGATATCAGCCAGTCTAACGGTATGTCAAATCTTTATTTCTAACTCAAGAAGTTTTAAAAATGACTAAAAATTATCTGAAATTTTATTATAATTTAACTTTGAGTTCATTTTTGACTAAAATATTAGTTTCATAAAATTATTTTTATTGTCTTTTCAGATAATTTTCATATAAAATATGTTTTAATTTTATTTTAAAAGGTAATTAATTATAAAATTATTTTCATTCAAATAATAGCCTCTGAACATTTAATAGTAAACGAAGGAAATAAGGAAAGCAATGAATATTTTAAGGTATGTTTCGTTTAATTCAAATATATCTTATGAAAACCATTTATTATGATTGATGACTATTCATTTTAAAGAGGCATTTTTGGTGATAAAATATTTTTAATTAATATTAATAAGCCTTATTTATATACTAATTAATGTGGAACTGTTGTTAATACAAATTATAAACAGCACTCATTTTCAGCAGATATGCGATAGATTAGATAGTTAGTAATAAAAGCAAACAGCAAATTCCAAACAAAGAAATAGTGTTTATTTTAGTTTATTGTGATTATATTTTATATAAAACTCGATTAATTACTTTTCAAACATTTATTTTATATGAAATTTATTTATCTCTAAACTTATTAAAAATTAGAATAAACTTAAACAAAAGACCTTATTTTTTGTGTCAATTTTTTACAAGATAAGAAATTCTTAATTTTACTTGCTATAATCAAATCCTTAGACGAAGTAATTCTTTTTTATTTCATAAGAAATAACAAATAATAAGTTTAATATCCATTTAAACTTTTATTATAACAATGATTAACATCTTCATTTATAAACTTGCTCAGTGATTAATAGTTGTGGAACAGACTTTTCTTAAACTTTTGTATGAAAGTCAGCTAAAAATCAGTTCATTAAAATTTTTGGAATTTTTTTATTTTAAGATATTTTTATTTAAAAAATCTTTATTTAAAATCTAAATACCAAGATCTTTTTTAAATAAAAAAATTATTTTGCACCAAGAATGTTTAAGAGGTCGAGTGCAAAGGGGATATTTTGGTCAAAATAACCCTTGACGAAAAAACCTCAACAGACCTAGTGCTTTTCTATAGACTCTAATGCTAAGGTTTCAAAAGCCCAGGGAGGGGGATATTGTGCTAATTTTTCTGCTCCAGGGGTAATAATGAGTATCCCCTATTGACCATCCCTGCTTTATAACTATATCTATACCTTGTCAATTTAAAACTCCTAAATTTTGTTGAATATACTAAATAATTAATAATTATATTTTCATTAGTATTGATAGAAAGCAATGACAATGAAATTTGTTCTATTAAACTTTAATTTTAATCAAATAATAAATTTTATTTTATAGAACAAATGTCATAAAACAAATATAATTCTTATTTATTGACTCAAAGATTAAATAAAAGAAAAATATTTTGATTGTTGAATACAATTCTTATTTTAGACACAAATTGTTCTTACAATAATTATTTAATTGTTTGAAATTTTGATCCCTTTCTAAATATTATTAGAAAAATAACTGTTTTTTAAATTATAATAATAACGAAAATACAATTTTCCGCAACAAAATGAAAAGATGAAACACTTCTCATTTAAAAATAATTATTTTATGTTTATTTTTGAAGTTTTGAAGTATCAAAAGATAGTCGATATTTTTGACGCATATTTTAAAAGTACTAAAAATATACTATAATATTGAAAAACTGTTTTACAGTTTCAGTTGTTTTGTCTAAAACTTAAGATTGGCTTTCATTTCGATTCATAGACTTTTCTCAACATATTCTTAAACTAGAGCTCAAACACCGTTTCGCAGAGAAATCTTATATAATGCCAATAACCGAGATACAATTTCTTGTAGTACTACATTCTAACACAATTGTTTATTAAATACCTTGATTGTTCATTAAATATACCTTGGTTCCTAATTGATTTAGTTTATATTTTTCTCATTCTAACAATTATTTTATTTAATAGAACTAATCCCTTGTACTCTTCGTTATACCATTGAAACAATGTTCAATTTCAATTGAAAAACTCTTTTAAAACAACCGTGATCGTCACCAATGGATAATTTCTTTGAAATAACTAGATGTTCGAATCGAATATAAATAAAATAAAGAATTTAGTAAAATTTAATATTTACTTTTTTATTAATTTTATGAATAGCATGGCAGGCCTAGTCGTTATGAAGGGGCTAAAATCCCACTCACTAACCACAACCTCTATAAGGATCAGGCCACTCAATCCATTAATACAATGACAACAACGGGTTCTGGACTTTCAACTAAAGAAATGACAGCAACGATGACAAAGCCAATTTCTGAGATATCAACTGTTGGAAGTCAAGTAAAGAATTTACAGCAAACCTGTACTAATCAATTGGGAAATAAAGTATGTACACTTATTATAATTTCAATATAATTATTTTATATTTTTAAATGATAATATTTTGAAATTATTTTTAATAAAACGATAGTATTTCGCAAGAAATCAAATAAAAATTTCAGTTTAAGTCATAATAATATGATTTGATGTCATTTAACGAATAAATATTCAAATAAATTATATTTAATTTTAATATTTGAAAAATAAGTTTGAAATAGATTTTTAATTAAAATAAATATTTAAAATGTTTAATAAATTTATTTTATTAGGAAAACAACTTTGAATTTTGGATAGAATTTAGTAATCAAAAACATGTGATTGAATTAAAAGGGAATAAATGCCATTCATTAAAATTTGGAAAAATATTTCAGCAAATTAAAAGAGTTGTGCAGATAGTAACAGGTGAAAAAATTAATTTTTTTACACATGATTTTGAGGTTAGTTATAGTGAATATTAACAAGATAATACCATAAATTTCCTAGGTTATGAAAAACAATACAACAACTTCATCAATCGTTAATAATTTTAATCATATTATTGAGAAAAACTTTGTAATTAAAATAAAAAACAAACCAAAAGTTACCGATTTCACAAAAATCAGAAAATAAAATAGAACTTAATTGTAATTGTTTGTAAAAATATAAAATAAATATTATTTTAAAGCAAATTTAACTAAAATTTAAGAAAAAATAAATAGAACTTTAAATTAAATTATCTATTCCCGACAATTAAATAGGAATTTCTTTATTGCTTTATTGATTAAATGATTTTAAAATAAAATATCTGTATTCAAAGCAAAAATAAAATACATAAATTTAACCTTTTATATTAAATTTTTATTGAGTACTGTAAAACCTCTATAAATATGCCCAAGTTGAGAAATGTAAAATTGATTATTCTATAAAGATTTCTTTGATGTAGAAGTAATTTTCTTTACAAAATAATTATCTAAAAACGATTTGAGGTCAATAAAGTTTTTATAGTTTTAAATATATAAATATTTTAATGTTTATTAATTATTTGATTTTGTAATATATTTATTTTTTCAACAGCCCTTAACCCCAGCTCAGATTTAACGGCATAAACTTAAATTAAGGAGGAAACAGAAAGATGAAAGGGCACTTGCTGAAGGAAGACCTCCAATATATTTGATTAAAAGGCTTCAAACAAAAATAAGAAAAGCAGAACGCGATTCAAAAAAAGAGTTTGCAAACGGGTGTAAGTTTGCCTGTCAATCGACTAAAGTTTTTAAAGAGGCAGGCAGTTTGAAAAAAGACTTCAAATCTTCTGAAGAGCGCTACAAACATCAAAAAGAGGCTCAAAAGGAACTCCGTGAAGAATCAACCAAGCATTTTTTTATAGCGCAAAAACGAACTGCAAAAGCACTTCGAACTCAAGAATTGGTTAAAAACCTAAAAGCCACTCAACCAAAGCGCACTTTGCGTTTTATGGATAAAAGTAAAATTAATGAATATACAATGAAAATTCACAATAAAAAAGAAAGTAAAAATAAAAATTAATTTTTATTAAATTTCTAATAAAACAAAGAAAATTACAATTTATTGTTTAATTTTATTTAAAGCATTTTATTAAAAGAATATAATCTTAATAAAACATTTAATGGCTTAAATAATTCATAAAAATTGAAAATATTTTCTAAATCCGAAAAAATCATTAAAGGAAGTTTAGGTAATTCAGAAAATTGTGTTTCTTTTAAGGGATTTTCCAAAATAATATCATTTGGCTGGTTAAGAAATATGTCGTTGATTGACTTTCCAAACACATTTTCATTCAAAGATAGTTCTGAATTTTTAAAATTAATTTCATTTTGAACTTTAGAGTTAGCATTTTCTTCAAATGAATCAAACTTTTCAGAATATTCTATACAATAATGACAAAGCGGTTTTGTCAATATATACACTTCATTTTCATCAAAACCCAATTCTTTAAAATCTAAATATAACAAATTGCTTCAATTAAAAGAAAAAAATTTTCATAAAGTAATAGAGGTCCACTCTTTTTGAAGTGAACAGCCTTAAACTATAAGGTTTAAAGCAAATATAAAGGCTAAATTTCACTCTTTTTGAAGTGAAAAGAACCTAACAATAAATGTTAAGCCAAAGCATAAATTTTAACTAAAGTAAAAATTCATACCATTGAAATCCATAAGTACAAATGAAATAAAACCAAATAAAATTTGGATTTTATACTAAACTAATATATGATTAAATTGTTTACTTTTGATTATAATATTAAAATGGAAATGAAATAAGAATTATATTTAAATTTAAATTTAGGGGGATGGCCATAAAGTCGAGGATTAGGGAAAGCATTTGCGAATCTGCTATTTAAATGGTACAGTTAAACCTCTAAAAATTTCGGGACCACAATATTTGCCACCCTTTAGAGGTTTTCACTCATCAGAGGTTTAGTTTTAATGTATTTTGATAAATTGGGACACTGAATTTGTTCATTCTTTTAATGTTAACACTTTTTAAAGTGTTCAATCTTTGGAGGTTTAACTGTAGCTCTTCATAACCCAGCCCCTTTTTCTGCAATCATTTCGTATTTTTGAAATTTAAAGTTCAAAATATATTCAAATAGTTTAATGAATAACTAGATTGAATAAATATTTATTTTTGCCTTTTCAATTGAAAATAAATTCATTATTTATCTGTTTGTATTCTAAGATTAGTATTAAGAATATTTTAATTAGAAAATTTAAGAAATAAAGATTTGATTGTTCTAAAGGTCAATTTTAATTTACATTTCAAATTTAATGTTCAGATATGATAAAATTAAAACTTTTGTATAAAAGGGTTGTAATTTTCATTGCACTCATCAGTATTTCAGTTAGGTTAAAGTAAGTTCATTCTCACTCTTGATCCTGAAATTAAATCCTTAAATTTGATTTCTTGTTTCGCATCAATAAATGCGTTTCACTCCTTTTATAATTTTTATTCTAAAAATTACCATAAAGTAATTTTTAGGTGAAATTTATAGAATATCAAATTGTGTTTAAAATTAAATATTAAAGCTTTACATATTTGAGTAGGAATGGCTTCTAGAGGTCCTCCTAAATTAAGCAAAGATCGAATTATAAACCCTCCAGTATGGGTAGATGAATTGATTTGTTCCATATGTTTATCAGTAATGTTTAATTGTGAAATGGTATATTTATTATAAAAAAGGATAGCAAAATGAAATTAATTTTTATTGTAGCCTGCAAAATGCACTCACAGATTTTGCTTTGATTGCCTACAAGATGTTTTTAAAGTACATCAAGTAGAAGAATCTGATGACGAAGAAGAGAATATTCGTCCTATACCTGTCCCGTGCCCGTTATGCCGTAAAGCGAGTATTACTCATAAACAAGACAACAGTTTTGATAACGTCATTGAATCTTTACGATTCAGTTGTCAGTATAAAATCAATGGTTGTAGCGAAGCTCATAGCTACAGCTTTATGCAATATCACGAAAACGATTGTATTTTCAAAACTGAAGCTCTCAGACCATGTGCAATTTGCACAGCAATGTTATTTGGAAACGAAAGGCTTAGTCATAATTGCGAAAAATGGTTGGCCGTACAAATCGAGTCGTTAAAGGTATATTGCTTTCACATGTATTTTATTAAAATTTTGTTTCATAGAATATATTTAATGCTCAAAATGAAGAATTCAAGGGTACAAAATTGAGATATACATTGGCTTTGAGATGTATTGCCTCTCTTAAGGATAAAAATGAGAGCATTTTAAGACGGGTGGAGCTTTTAGAAAAATTTGCCTTAAAAGGTAGGCATGTGTAATTAAAAATTGTAATAATTTTTGAATTTTTAGGCGTTGAAACAGTTCAAAACGTTAAAGAAAATCCGGCCCAAAAGCGCTTCAGAGCTAACAACGATTTCATGTTAGCATCAGTTAATGTTGCCGCACATAAATTCTTGGATAAAAGAATGATTGATGCTACGGGTGACATTAGTTTGCCTCGTCCTCCGAAAAGCGCATTAGAAGCAGGGTCTTCAATGAACCCTAATTCAAATTTACTTCAAGACACTCTAGATGGGTGCCGAATTTTTGTGGAGAGTCTGGTTGAAAAAAATCTAACTCAAACTGACGCACAAACTCAAATGGATACTGTTGAAGAACTTCCAATTGCGGGAACTTCAGGTGTTCAAAATCAGGTAAACCTATCCCAAATGGAAGGATTAAATGAGGGCATAGCGCTCAATCAAGGAATGAATCCAGAAAATCCGGCCATTAATAACGCTCCAACAGTAGAAGTAATCACAATTGAAGATAATGACGAAGAATATGAAACAATCGATGAATTAGAAGATTCATTATCTTAATAATGATTATAAAATAAAACTATATAAATTTTAATTGGGTATAAATGTTTTGTAATCTTGAAATTTATATTTGAATTTAATAAATTTTGTTTATAAAGATGTGTTTAATTTATTTAAACATGTCAAATAATTGGATAATTGTGAAAAAGGCAAACCTATTTAAAACAATTATATTTGTCAAAAGTCTTAAATTAAATCGAAATTTTATCATATATCATTTAAAAAGAGGTGAATATGAAGTTTATTTGACAAGAGAAGAATTTCGGTTTTTAGCTTATTCACATATAAGCTTTGAAAGAAACACTACTATTCGATTTAGAAGTAATCAAATGAGATCCATTGAAATTTATTTTCAAAATAAATTTTTGGTAATTCGTCAAAGACATGGTCAATTATGCCAAAGATTTATGCCAATAAACTTTTATGAAATTAAATATTTGACAATTAGTTATAACTATATCATCAACGTTTTGGAAACTTATTTAAATGATGTAAAGCACTTAGCTTATATGGATTTTTTAGAAAAATATATTTTTGGTATAAAAAATAACAATTATAAAAAATATAAGTTAGTTATTGATAAGAATTTAGTTGTTGAACCTTTTTTATATATTTTTAATGAATAAATTTTTAAATAGAATATTGGGAAAAATATTTAAAAACATGATTTGAAGAATGTTTATAATAAATAATTTAATTTAAAAATAATTAGAGAAAATATGTTTGTGATACTAACAATTTTTATAAAAATTTAAGGTTAATTATTATATAAAAATTTAGTGGTTGAAACGTGTGTATAAATTTTTTTTGAATAAAATAATTTTTAAACAAAAATTTTGTTTTC